>VDFB02185082.1:0-17115 GCA_007258455.2 Sequoia sempervirens | reverse complement strand
TAATATTTATCTATATTTATTTTTAAACTATATATTATATTTATTGAAAAATATATTCAATTTATATTTATTATTATATATTATGTGAAATATGATGCATATTATTAAATGTAAATATTATATACATACCCTCCCTTTTCCTCTCACCCTATCCCTCTCTCTACCTCTACCCCCTCTCAACTACTTTTCTCTATCACCTCTCACATCTCTCACTCTTGCCCCCTCTATATATTCCTCTATCTACCTCTCTCTATATCACTTCCTATATCTTTATCTTTGTATCTCTCCATCCCCTCTCTCATTGTCTCCCTCTTTGTATATCTATTTCTCTCTCTCTCCCTCTTTCTCTCTCCTTCCATCGCTCCCTCTATATGTTTACCTTTCTCACACTGCCTCTATATTTCCCAAGTTATATCTATCTCTATCCCTATCTCTCCCTCTCTCCTTATCACTCCCTCTTTGTATTTCTCTCTACTTATCTCTCCTCTCTCTATTTCTCTCCCCCCTCTCCATCCCTCTATCTATTTATAAATATATATCTCCCTCTCTATATCTCTTCGTATCTCTCACTCATATACACACACTCCCTTTTTCTCCTTCCCTACCTCTATCTCTATCTCTCTATCTTTTCACCTATCTATACCTATCTCTATTACTTATCTCTATCACCTTTTTTCTCTCTCACTCTTTCCCACTCTATCTCTATCTCCCTATCTCCCCCTCCCCCTCTCTATCTATATCTCATTATGTCTACCTCTATCTCTTTCTCTCTCTCTCACTCCCCTCTCTATCTTTTTCTATCTATCTCCCTATCTCTCTCCTTATACATCTATATTATTTCCCTCTCCTCTCCTCTCTCTATCTTATTCACTCCATCTCTTCTACTCTACATCTAAGTTATCTTTATTTCTCACTCCATCTTCCTCTCACTCATCTCTCTATCTCTTTCTATCCATATCCTTCTCTACGTATATCTCCCTATCTATCTATGTCCATATATCTTTATCTCTTTCCCTATCCCTCTCTATCTAGATCTATATCACCCTCTATCTATATCCCTCCCTTTCCCTCTCCCTCTCCCTCTCCCTCTCGCCCCCTCTTCTTCTCTCTCCCTCTCTACATATATCCCCCTCTTCCCCATCTTCTCTCTCTCTCCCTCCTCTACCTATCTCCCTCTCTCCCTCCCTCTCTCTATCTCTCCCCATCTCTCCCTCTCTTGCTCCCTCCATATCCCCTATCTATCTTTATATCTCAACCTCTCTCTCCCTTTATCTTCCCATATGTCTCTATATCCATTTCTTTCTTTCTCTTTCTCTCTCTCTCTCTCTCTCTCTCTCTCTCTCTCCTATTTTATCTCCCTCTCCATCCTATTTTCTTTCTTTGCTTCTCTCTATTTTTCTCTCTTTATCTCTCCCCATCTCCCCCTCTCTCTATATCTCCTTATATCTCTATCTTTATATCACTCTATCTCGCCACATATCTCAATCTCTCCCTCTTCCTCTTCCTCTTTATCACGTTATCTCTTCCTCTCTATCTATCCTTCTCTACCTCTCCCCCTCTATATCCCTACTCTCTCTATCTTTGTTTCCCCCTCTATATTTCTATATATCTCTATCTATTTATCTCCCTCTTCCTCTCTCATTCTATATTCATCTCTACCTCTATCTATTTGTCTCACTCTTCCTCTCTCACTCTATATTCATCACTACCTCTATTTTCCTCTCCCCCCTCCATCTCTAGAAATGTCTCCCTCTCTCTACCCATCCATCTCTCTCCCTATCTCTCCCCCTCCCTCTTCATAGACCTTCATTGTCCTCTTGATTCAGAGGTTTTCTTTCACTCATTTTTAGAGACCTTTGTTGCACAAACAATATCATTTTCTGAATGGCCAACCAATTGAACTCATTTAATACACAAATTTATGCAAAAAATAGGCTTAAATTTTCCCTAATTGACATTCCACACCTCTTCCCGTACCCATTGCACACCAAGGTGCGATTGCTAGTATTATTTATTTCTCACACAATCATAAAGAGATTGATTGATGTGCATTAAAAAGAATTGTTAGTCACTTGTGCATCATGGAATGTAGAGACCTAAGATGTAAGTGTAAAATTAAATAAATGAGTTGAGCTATACACCCCTTAATAGATTTAGATGAGAGTGATTGACCTCCTAATGGGACCCATCAAAAGGAAACTTGCTCAAAAGCCATGTAGGAACCACATCAAAATGCACGAGACACACAATTTTAGGCTTTAAAATTGCATTAGAATTGGTCTAAGGTAATATATAAATGACACATAAGACTTGTTTGTGGGGAGCGGGGAGCAAATTAAAACCAAGTTGTTACCAAGCCTTTAATTTTGTTGTTAGATCTATACATTTTTTTAAGACTTTATATATTGAACGGTCGTGATCTAATAATAACGTGATTAAGGACGAGTTAGTGGTCTGTGGATACTCATTTTCACCAATTATGGGTTTTTGTGTACACATAATCTTCCAGCTAATGTTGTGACTATAAGAAATGTCGGTCGACGTAAAAATAGTCAAAATATTGAAATATATTTTAAACTAAAATAAATTAATATTATTGTTTAATATAATATTATCTATATGATAAAAAAGATTGATAAATGATGAAAAAATATAAATGCATTTTACAAAATAAAAAATCAATTATACATAATATATATTTCAATCTTAATCTTAATTTATTTATTTTACGATTGTTTTTATTATAAATGGTATATATGATTATTTATAGGTGTAGAGACAATTATAGATTGGAGGCTTAGATTTGTATTAGAATTTTGAAGGATATACATAACATCTTACTTATTTTAAAATAATGTTGAGGACTTAACTAACATGTTACTTACTTATATCTATAATTGAATGTTTTGTTGCCATGGTGTTAAATCTGAATGCTATTAATATATTTATATAAAATTTGTGAGAAATATCCTTTCTTTCTTTTTTTTTTAAATAATATAATAATCCAAAAAACACCTCTCTAATTAATAAAAATATAAAAAACTAAATGCTACTGAATACCAGGATTCTGTAGAACGTTTCATGTTAGGGCCCACGAACCCTCCAATGACGCGTTTTGAATTCCGTCTCCATGTGACTCTGCGCACTCATCTAACCGTCTTAGACTCTTCCAGACTACTATCACACGGCAAGAAATTAGAAAGCTCAGCTTAAAACAAACAAAAAAGCTATTGCATTGCACCTCTACACCTGTAGATTTCTTCAATTTTATAACAATGTCTGTCCAAGTCGTCAGGAACTTCTTTCCAATTCTCCTCCAGCGGGCCGAATCGAATTCCCATGTCGCTCCTCTAATAAACGCCATATTTCCTAAACGCATAGAACAAATCTGCCCTGTGCCTGCTATTCACCTCCAGGTATTTTATTTCTCACACTAATTGTTAATTTAACACAGTCTCCTTCGGCGTTTCTCTTTTCTGCGTTTTCTTTACTGTAAATTTAACCCGAATTCTACAGGGAGGCTTTGAGCTGAAATGGCCGGCGGTAGCCGTAGCCTGCATAGCCGGAAGTTCGTTATCCCTCCTAATCGGCGGTCGCATGCTTTGCCGCTCCACTTCGAGAAAGGGCTTCTTTACCTGGGGTTTCGCGCTCTTCTGGTACGGGGTCATGTGCCTGGGCGGGCTTTTATACCACTGTATTAAGCCCTCTGCGGTGTTTCGTAACGTGGACGTCATCGCAACGGCCTGCTCCTCGATATCAATGGTCGCAGGATCGATTCTCGCTGACGACACCTCCCTCGCACAGCGGCTTCCTTTGCTTGCAGTCTACGTTTCCACAGGGGTCGCAGCCTTTTGCGGCGCAGAGCTGACGCGAGAATTTCTCTACCTGGGCCCCACCGCCGTGGCATTAGTAGCGGCCGCATGGTTTATGTGGAGGGTTATCAGAGAGGACGGGGTCAAAAGGTATAAAGACCAGGCGGTGACGTGGTGGTGTGCTGTGGCGGTGGCGGGAGCGGTGGTAGGTGTGGGAAGCGTGGCGTGTGATAAATGGCTGTGTCTTTTCTGGGGCTCCAATTTCATGCTTTACTTTTTCGTGGGATGTAATATTGCCCTTTTCGCTCTCTGCCAAATCGTCATTGCGCTGCAGACTTCGGCCTCTGAACACAAGCATTCGTGAAGTTGTCGCTGCCAATATTAAATTTCTTTAACATCAGTTATTTAAAATTATTCTTTTCGCTCCTGATGGAGTCATTCATTTGTTTACTCATTCACTAAATTGATTGAATTTGATGAGGATATTATTGAATTTTTAAAAATAATTGTGTCTAAATTCAATATTCGCTCTTTATGAGCTGATTTGGTATGTTTCATGCAACTATATGTCATCGTGCCTTTCAATTGTAAATTTAAACATCATTTGCATTATAAGGAGAATAGTTCAAGGAACATTTTGATTTGGAGTACTAAAAGGAATGAATTTTTGCATCAGAATGTTATCTTCAAACATCTATTCAAGATCATAAAATTTTTTAAACACACAGGTTGTTGACCCTAGCAATTTGATAGCTTCTCAAAAGATTTTTCTCAATACAACTACTCCTTGGGTATCTTTAGATATTAGAGATTCTGATGACATAGGTTGCAAAGGTGTACACTCTATCAAGACAATCCCGCGCGTAAGGTCATTCTCGTGACACTTGGGTTCAACCTTGAGGGATGCAGATGCGACTGTTAATTCTTTAGGCTAAAATGATTTAATTATGTACAATATCAACATCATTATTCTTGAAGCCAAATGCCTTGTCCGTTCACACTTAATTTCTAAATATTCATTTATTGCAATTATCAATTCCTAGCTACTTTGATTAATCTATGTCAATTGTGCTTTATTTGTATCTATATATTTAATTAGCCTAGATTTACATAAAAGGGTAATTATTCCCTTACAATATATATATATATATATATATATATATATATAAGGGTGAATAGTGTGTACCTAACACTTTTTATTATGTTTTGGATCCATTTTGACCAATTTATTTTAAATGTAATGACTATTATACAAGAGACATGCTTTTCGTGTGAAAGTTGACAAAATAGTTTAAACCTAACCCCACACATCACAAGGATCCAAATCCTATTTAGAATTTATCTATCCATTATCTTAGATCAAATTTATGGTGCAAATTTGAACCTTGGTCAAAATTGTGTGACAATAATCATTTGATTTTAAAATTCAAATTAATCATTGGCCCAAGCTAATGCCCTTCCAACTAGTTGTTTGTTGACTTGACCATGAGATGTTTAAACATGTAAGGTAGGGTGTTGTATAAAATGACAAACCATAATTTATTAAGATCGTCTAGATTTTAGATTAACAAGCCTCAAGGAATAATCTTATCACATTAGAATCTACATGTTGTATGATCAACATGACATCATCATTGCCTAAGCATATTGCATGGTAGCTCAGCGTGTATTTGAATATTGCTCAAACTATTAGTTCAAACCTTAGGTTTGACTAAAGAGAATATTCTTGCATAGCAAGTTCCAAAAGGTGTTCATTAACATCAACTATTCTTTAGTTGTAGGTCCATAAATTCTAAGAAAACTAGTTTTAGGAGACCACTAGGTCATGCAAATCATTTTCATGGAAAGGGATTGAATCCACAAATAGAGATCAAATATGTAGTCACAAAGATCACTTCCACAATGTAAAATGACCAAGAGTGAGGCACAATGAATTTTTCAGTCTAACAAGGGACCATTTGGTATAGTCCTAAACATGAGATAAATTGAAAAACCAACAAATACCATTTATCACAAAATATTTTGCACAAAACCCTAGAGTTTAGTACCCTAATCATCTTCTTTGATTTATCATCTATTTATGAACATATTTTGTAGCATAATCTATCTCAACTCATAATCTTGGGGTGAATTGTATATTATGGTAGATTAATTAATTTATCCTAGGTTATTTGTATTAGAAGTATTTATTTTCTATACATAAATTAGTAAACCTAGTGCAAAATTACACCCCTTGGTTTTTGGCTTTAGGGTTTGATTTTTTATTTCAAAATTTAAATAATGAATATTTGTGATTTTTTATTTTACATCAAATTTTAACTTTATAAATATACCTCTATGCATTTACATGATTATTATTCTTCTTTCTCCCATGATGATACCATAGGCAATGAGTACAATTCCAAGTTGAATCTCTATATGATATCTTTCTTAGGTTTCTTATTAGGCGGCGATCTTTATAATGCATATATGTTTCAACCCATCCTAACTAGGACATAGTTTTATGGTGTTAACACATTTATGTGCCTTAATAGGTATCTTTCATTTACATGTACATGATGTTCGACCACTTCCTATAGATGAATGTGAGGTCTTATGCTTTACCATGCTATGATATGTGCTTGACAATTTATTCTTTCATGTATCGTTGCATATGGCCTAGGTTTATGCACACTTGTGATTTCTTTCTTTACTCTTAGGGAGCCTTAGGGAGGCATCCATGTCTGTACATGATGATATTTATTTTTAAGCTCCTCCCTTCTCCCTTGATGTTAAAAAAAAATGTAATGAGTTATTCCTTCCCAACCAAAGTTTCATATTGTATAACCTACTAGTGGTGATGTTCCTTCCATGGATTCATCATTCCCCCCATTATAGTACATAATCTACCCAATTCACATAGACATAAACCTTGTATATTACATGTAGCATCTACTTTACGAGTTTATAATTCAGTAGTACATAATTATTCAATAATGGTTAGGAGATAGAAATATATATCAAATCAACTAACTTTTCCATCTAGTGTTCTAGTTTTTCCTCTTCCACCTATGTTGATAGAAAAAACACACAAAAGATATGAGTTGATTATCAACATAAGAAAAATAAATATTTTTCTTTTTGGTCTCATACATACATCTATGGTATACAAAAAAATTGAGGAAGGCTTTATAAGAGATCATTGTACCATATAATGCAATCCTATAGAGGTTGCCACAATTCTAGCACCTATTTATAAGCATGGTTATAAATTTTAATTTAGGCATCATGAGTTGTCTAGTCTTATAATTATCTAGGAGCACTTTGTTGAATGCACATGACAACTAAGAGGGGGGGTGAATCATTTGTACCTTAAACCTTCAAAACCCTCACACACATTCAAATCCACATTAACTTAATTAACCCTTAATCTCTTATGACGATTTATCATGAAAGGAAAATTAAAAAAATTGAAACAAATCAACACCATGCACAAAATAACACCAAATTTACATGGAAAACCCAAGATGGGAAAATCCACGATGAGAATTAGCTCGCAATATAAAGTAATATCAATACCCAATACAATAGGGCTCACTACCCAAAGAAGGAAAGGCTCACTATCAGAATAGAAAAGAACATAGAGAAGAGTGTTATACAGAGAAATCCATCTCAATCCAAAAGAGAAATCCACCACAATATCACCAACACCTTCACAACATAACTGAAGAATTGTAGACACCTTCTACTCACTACATCCAATAATCTAACACATGAAAGGTCAAACTACACTTCCCAAATTCGCACCCTAACACTCTGAAATTCATGTCATTTGCATCATACTTGTCTATCTTCACATCCCTAAAAAACTCAACTCATATTTATATCATCTTCAACCTTGAAAATATTCTCTAAGGTTGGCTATGCACCTCAACCATGCAAATTCAAATTAGGTTAGCACCAAATTACTTTTGTGGTAGATAGAAGTGAGGACAAACCACACCTCTCCTTATCTGGGACCTGAATCTATAACACCACATTATAACATGCTTCTACAACCAAGAAACATCCACCACAATTAGTGTAAACACAAAGGTCGGCTGATACCCGTGTAAACACCATTAAACTTTTAAGTGCACACTTCCTTTGGTTCATAAAATCATGAACAACAAATGTCACCTGAACACAATCTGGAATATTCCACAATTACCCTTAAATCCAACAAACTCCTTCACAAAAAATTTTACCTGGAGAATGTACACACCCAATACACTCAAACAATTTTTCCAAACATTGCAACTTAAGAAACTGACTTCCAAAACACCAAACCTTGAAAACCTTCAACTGAAGAAAGATACCAACACTATCACCACACCTTCAAATCCACAAGACCTAAAACCAAACTACAGAGAAACACGAAGCAAAAACATTTCTTCCAAACACCTTTGCAATACACTATTCACACAGTGGTGAACACAACTTATTTTGCACAACGATCCAACACACAAAATCTTGAATAAAAAACCTATGAACACCTTTGATGAATATATCTAAAATGCATAGGTAGATCTTCAACCTAGAAGAAATGTGGAGAAGCACTAGAACACTACTCTTCAACTCAGAACACACTGTAACTCAATGTTTCCTCTTTTTATCAAATTTTCTCAAAAGCACTTTGAAACCAAGCACTAGGAACACATCCTCATCATCTTCATCACTTCCTCAACCATATACAAAAGCTTTATCAAAGCAGCATTAGAGGTTGACACCAGTAGCTTACTAATGACAACATAATGCAACTAATCAAAGCATCAATCATCATAGACAACACATACTCTTGCAATAATCTTCTTCTCATATAGTTGACACGAATGGCAACACAAGCTTGTTGGCATCAATGACAACACCGACTACTCATACTTGCAACACACTTCTTGTTAAAGATTTTTTTAAAATTTGGAGAACATAATAATACAATATATCTGATTCTATAGAGTATCAAGCTTGAATATTTGTGGTAAAATATTATTGGATAAAGTTAATGTTAATTCAATAAATTGATAGAAATTAAAAATAACTATAAAAGGATTTGATAAAGTGGGTTGAAAATCACTTGGAGTTATTAACTTTAATCTTATGCTTGGACCACTTTTAGTGCATACATTTAACCAATTGATTCCTTGGTGATTAGTCTATAATGTTCTTTTAGGGTGTCATTATATACATTCTATGGGAGCATTACCTTATATATGAGTCATTAGGATTCAAAGTTTATCCATAAAAAGGATGTGTGTGGTGCACACAAATGATAACCTTTATCATTTTTGTTAGTTCACTAAGACAAATTATTTTGGTTCCTCCAAATATATTTATCACACAATCATTATGTACTAAGAAGTTCTCGTAATTTATCTATACCTCATGTTGATCTTGAGGATGAATAAGGCTTACTTGATTTTACACCTTCTCGTGTTGGGGAATATAAAGGGAATGTTAATAATTTTAATATTCTTCTTTCTAAACTAATATTTCTATAAATGGATGATCACTTGATCCTTACATAATGATTCTACAGAAGATATTCCTAAGGACTCATGTGCTTGTAATAGTGGATCTAAGACTCTAAGAAGGAAAATGGTGTCCCGATGCAATTCAATTCTTATGGATCCTTCATCTTTTGTTAACAACATACTATGGTGACACAAAGGTGTTGAATTATGGCAAGGGTGTATTGGTAAAGAAGGATGAGGGGATTTTTCCTAGGGTTTAAATTTTAGAGCTAGAGAAGGATTTTTTTCTTGTTATTGAAAGTGATTTACTATTGGTTCATTGGGAGGTATTGGTATTTAATACCTACTATGAGGATTTAAGAAATATGATGGACAACCTCAACCCACAATAATGAGCACCTTAAAATTTTAAGAACGTATGCAATCCCTAACTTTAGTTCAAAAAAACTATTCATAGTGTGAAATAATGAGAATTTTCATGGGATAAAGTTTTTATCCCTAGATGCTTCAATGCTTGGATGTTATTTGATCACAAGATAGTGAAAAATGTAGTAGAGGTGGATTCTTTCATTTGATGGGTTGTAAATGAAGTCGAAGGTCTTGGCTACTAGTGAGTATACAAGTCTTTTGAGAGCTTGATGTTGACTTAAGGTAGGTTGATTTTGGTTGTTGGATACTACCTTTTCACACCATGATTGTTATTTTTCTATAATTTTGGAGGGTGTTAGTTTTTGGATAGAATTTGGTTTGGGATTTTAATTGATGGCCATTATGGCTATTTTTCATGTTTTTGATATAAAAAGTAGCAAAACAAGGGTGTTGTCCCATTAATACAAGGCACCAATGGCCATCCACAACAAACTAATACTAACAACACAGTAACAACGGGTCTAAAAACCAAACCATCACCCTAAGCGGATCATATAAAAAACAAATAAAAAAACTAACAACCAAACTAAAGCTACTAGTAATGTCCATCATGAAAGCATGATTTAAAACCACCATAGATATAGACCACCAAGAGTCATACCAGTCATAGAGGAAAATAAACATAATAACAATGTCTTTAATAGAACAAAATATAAACGGGGGCTAATTCAGCCAATCCTAGTCAAAAAACCTAAATCTACCAAAGACTAATCTTTTTTCCCACTGCATGGCTTAACTAAAGTTATGGTAGCCCAATCTTCAGTGAGGAACCTAAGAAGTTCCTTGATGATGGATTCTTCCTCCACATCGTTCATAGACTTGTCCTTTTGCAACAGACATAATGTAGTGGTGTACCTATGCATAATCTTCAAGGAAAAACGAGTAACATCCTGTAGTCTTTTCTCCAAACCCTCAATTCTATTTTTCAGATTGTCAACCTCCTCCCAGACATCATCTTGTTTATTGTGGGTTTCCTCCATGGGAGCCTTACCCCTCACAATATTGGAGGCTCGAGACTTGACCTCCTTGATTTTAATGTTGGCAGGACCTCTTTTAAGGCTTTTGGAAACATGAGAGGAGCTACTAGCATAAATCGAGAGAGCCTCCTCCCCCACCTCATTTTCCCCCTTTTCATGTTTTATACAAATATATATAAATTTTTTATTCTAGGATGAGGGACCCAATAGAATCTCCCATTAATTAATATATATAAATATAAAATAAAAATAAAATAATAGATCGAAGACTACCTCTTTTGATTCTATGTTATTAGTTTTACTATTGTATAAAGAATGGGGTAAAGGCTTTGATATTTTGCATAAATATGGTTATAAAGGAAAATGTTTGGGCTTACATGAACATAGTATTTTAAAACCATCGTACCAAAATAGTAGTTATTGGTGTTCAATCTTACACTCTTACTACAAACTTGCAATCATGACAACATCAAGCATAACAAGTTTGCAAGTGTATAATGTGGCTTGTTGAATAACCTCTAGGATTAAGAAGCCAAATCTTCATTAAATTTTGATAAGCTCTCAGAGTCACTTGTAGGGAAAATTGGAGAGATAATTAAATAAAATAGAGAAAGATAAAACTAAGCTAAGCAAATGATCAAATTTATTAAATGAGATAACTATCACTTAACCGTATATAGTGCACAACATTATCAAATAGAACTATGAATCAAGTATCCAAAAAAAAAAAAATGGCTAGTGAAATGAGCATGGAGCAGAGGGATGAGATAAATCACAACCTATAATAAATTTAAAACTTTCTACACAATTATAGCTTATCAATCACTATAATAGTTTTGGAAACATGCAAGATATTATAATTAAGAAATACATGAGAATCTAACAAGTTTAAACATATCCAAAAATATGAGCATGCCTAATATATTATAAGCTATATAATGAGCATAAAAATCTTATTTATATAGAATTATAGAAAATAATCTCTAGAAAGTAGGGAAATGTGGGAAATACTTGTCATAAACACAAAGAAAGTTACAAGTACATTATAATTTTCTTATAAATAACCTCTACACTTTGGCAGATGCATGGCCATTGATTTTCTTAGTATTGGGGGAGTTATTTAATCATGTTATTAATGCATATTCAATACTATATGCATGTATCTTTTGAATTGTATATCTATAGACTACATATACATCAATTGTATTCTATATGGATAGCATGGCATTGTGATGATGTGGAGGTGTGGGCTGATAGGAGCCTATATTTACCGAGAAATGGGATCATTTATCACAAAAATAAGAGTGAGTAGGGAAGTGTATGGAGATGTTAGATCATATTGCTAGACTAGATCAATGACTAGAACATGTTGTTGTTCCCTTACAATATATCAAAAATGCATTTACCATAAAAAAACCTATGATGAGATAGGTCCACCTTGGAGATTTCTAATCAATAGTGTATCAAGAGAAAATTATCAAAATAGCAACTCCTTAGTGGTGTATAGGTGGGCCACACAACTACTAAGAGTGGCCCACCAAGAAATAAACAGGTTGTAGACATCTAAATTTAATCACTTCCATATGATTAAATTTACTGTCTTTCCGTCTATCGTGTTAATATTAATTTATTAAATTAATATTACACCTTTTTGTCTCATATCGGTAACGTATTTAATTTAATAATTAATACTTTATCTTTCACCCTATTCCTCTCTAAATTAAATAAATACGCTAATTTATTTAATTTAGTCATTTTTCCATTTTTGATTTAAAATCAATTTAAAATTCCTCACTCTCTCTCTCCTTGTCACATCCTCCATAACTTTACCCTAATCTGAATTAATTTAATTAATTCATGATTATGATGTGCATCCTCTTAATCAGAGATTAATGTCACATCCTCCTACATTTGCCACTTGCCTCTAATCTCCCATTAATTAGCCTAATCCAATGTTTGCACAACCTTAACCAAGGTCATTAACTAGATTTAGCACCACTTTTTAGCCAACCTTTGCATTTACCTTCTTTTGGCATTGACCCCCTTTCCCATGTGAATTTTTAATTCACATTTATTTGTCCTAGATTCCCTCTCCTTTATATGTGAATTTTTAATTCACATTCCATTCTTCCAAGGCTTCTAGAACCTTGGACTTGTCACAATCTCCACATGTGACCAAGTCCCACCTTTTGGAGCCCACCTTTTATCCTCTAGATCCTCCTAGGAATGTGAATTTTTAATTCACATTTATATCCCCAACCACCTTTCCTTTTCCCATGTAGATTTTTGAGGAATTCCAAAATTCCTCAAATGTCCCTTTCACTCCCACTTGGGGACAAGGAATCCCTTTTTGAGGAAATCTCCTCACTCCCCAAGGTGCATGTTCTTTCTCCACCTCATGTACCTTCTTGACACCTCACTTACACCTCATATCCCTGTCCACTTCACCCTCCACATGTCAAGATGTGAGGGCTTGTGGGTTCTCAACCCACCATAGCCCTTCATCTTGGCCTTGTTGGATGCATCATCTTGACCGTTGAATTCTCTAGAGAATTCAAATTCTCCTATATATACCCCCCCTCAAGGGCATTTTCAACACTTAGCCATTTGATAATTACATGCTGCCAATTTGCACTTTCAATCCTTTGCCATCATCTAGCCATCTCTTGTAATCATTTTGCACATTTAATCTTGCATTTAGTCACTCAAGAAATCATCTAAGGAGCACACAAAATCATCCCAAGCAAGGGCCAATCAAGGAGACATCAACAACAAGGAAGGTGAAATCGTTTATATCTTGTTTTGTCCACTTTCCTTATTGTTTTATCTCTCTTTTGGCTAATCTTGAAGTGTCCTTAGTCTTTTATCACTTGCATTTATAAGTTGTTTTGCATGTTAGAGTAGGATAAAATTCTTAGGTTCACATTTCTGGCACGCCCGGTGGGACCCACAAATGGGTTCTTGCATTTAACATTCATCTTTGCTAAGTATTGTGCAGAGAAAAGTCGCAGAAAGGCGGAAGCGCCCTCCTTTTTACCACAGAAAGGCGGAAGTGCCCTCTGCTTTACCACAGAAAGGCGGAAGCACCCTCTGCCTTACTGCAGAAAGGCGGAAGCGCCCTCGTGTCTGCTACAGAAAGGCGGCAGCGCCCTATATCTGAAACTTTCATTTTCTTCTAACAAGTTTGCTGCAATTAGGGATATATTTAGAAGATTTTTTTTCTAACACTTTTCTTGCAGTGGGAGGGACACGACTTTCCTTTTTCTTGAAAATCTGATAAAGTTTGTTGCAGAAAGGCGGAAGTGCCCTCTAACCTTTTATTGCAGAAAGGCGGAAGCGCCCTCTAATCTTGCTGTAGAAAGGCGGAAGCGCCCCCATTCTTGCTGCAGAAAGGCGGAAGCGCCCCAATTTTGCTGCAGAAAGGCGAAAGGGCCCCTATTTTTGCTGCAGAAAGGCAGAAGCGCCCCTGTTTTGCTACAGAAAGGCGGAAGCGCCCCAAAACAGCACAGTTTGGAAGGTAAAACAGTCATTTTAGCTTCGTTTTTGCTCTTGTTTTTTGCTATTTTCAAATAGTAACCCTCTAACATTGTTTTGGCAAGGATATTGGTGTTGTGTGCTAACATTTTGCAGCATATTGTAGTGTAATTGACCAAGAACGAAGAAGAAGATAGCTAACATTTGCTTGCAGGACCATCTACTTGATCAGATTTTCAAAAAAAAAAAATTATTATCTTTGTTGTTTTGGAACATAGTCTAATTAGGGGGAGTAAACTTCATTGCTTACTGTGATTGTTTATTCTTGTGTTACCCAAGGGGGCATTAATTTGTTTTCATTTTTCCCTTGCACTTCGTGTGAGTCTAGGGAGTAGTTGGAAGTGGTTAGTGTCTTCTTTTTAGTGGGACCTGCTTGGGGATTTCATCACCCCAAGGGACGATTCTAACCACGCGTACCGACAGGGTATATAAAGAGGGGAGAACAAAAGTTGTACCCCAATCCAGTCACATCGTAATTGGCGGAGCGTCGAAGCTAGGGTGATACCTAGATAGACGTAAAGAGTTGGTCTGAGCCTTTCAGTATCTCGCTGGGGTTCCCAACTCACGCTTGTGATGGGCTGGTGTTCACGGTTGTGCCTCACGTACCGAGAGTATATCGAGGACTCCCTAGAAGCCTTGTGCATCCTAGATTAAGACCTTGCCTAGCCATACCCTTAATATTAATCATAGGATTGTGCTTGCTTGAAGTGTTTCTTGTGAAAAATATATGAAATCTTTAATACTTTGGCCTTACTTTATCATTTTGCATCCTTGCCATAGCCTTTACCATTAAAACAAAGCTTTGTCCTACCGTAGAAAGGTGGAAGCGCCCCTGTTTTGCTACAAAAAGGCGGAAGCGCCCCTGTTTCTACTGCAAAAAGGCGGAAGCACCCCTGTTTTGCTGCAGAAAGGCGGAGGTGCCCCTAATTTTGCTGCAGAAAGGTGGAAGCACCCCTGTTTTGCTAATGAAAGGTGGAAGCGCCCTTGATTTTGCTACAGAGGGGCAGATTTTCCCTCCTGAACGCCCGAAATTGCCCCATTAGGATCCATTTATCCTCTAAACCATCATTTAATCATTCCCAACCATTATCTCATCATCCTAGGCCTCCATTTTGTTACTCTACGCCTCCCGAAACCTCCATTGGGTCTGTTTAAACCTTCATTCTATCGTTCCAAGCTTTCGTTTAACCATTCTAAATCCCCATTCATTCTCCACAATTATCTTTAATTCACCCGTTCATTTTAATTTTTCCCTAATCCATTTAAAAGTCCATCCCCTCACCTTACAAACACTATAACTTTACCATTCACATCGCTAAACACTACCCATAACAAAACCGTCCTAACCTTGTATTACAAAGTGGTTACCTAAATTGACCATGGCGCTTGAACTTGGTTATTAATCTTTAACTTTGACCCCAATCAATTTGCTTCCATCTTGGGGTAAATTCGGTGGTGTAAGTTATCATCCTCGGCCCAATCAATCCAGGTGGATTCGGTGTCGTAGTCATCCTCTTAATCAATTAAAGCTCTTGGTTGCGAAGGGTAACTTCCTTTGATTAAACTCAAGGTCTCCCTCTCATCTTTTATCATCCAATTGTATCCATCCAATCATCCAAATCTATCAAAACCCATCATTTGACCAAACTGTCTAATCAACCAAATAATCCAATCGTGCTAAATCCAATCCAATCCAATCCAATCCAATCTAATCTAATCGTGCCAAATCCAATCCAATCCAATCCAATCTAATCTAATCGTGCCAAATCCCAATCCAATCCAAGTCCAATCCAATCCAATCCAATCCAATCTAATCTAAATCCAATCTTGTCGAAATCCAATCCGATCCAATATATCCCAACAAAATCTGATCCAAATCCAAACCCCATCCAAATCACACCTTATCCGATCACAATCAAATCATTTGACAAAAGCATTAATCTACTCATCTAGCATTTGCATGCCCGTTCAGACCCGTTCACAGGCAAAGAAAATGGCCAACCATCAAGCCCAAAATGCCCAATCAAACAACCCTCAAGATCCCAACAACACAATGAACATCTTATCAGATCCTAACAAGGGTACCAACGTCCCTCACGATCCTCATAATGGTACTTCATCACACTCCAACACCGAGAATTAGAATAACTCGCCACATGGTGAAGAGAGTATGGTTAATCAACCTGAACTCACACTTGAGGAACATTTTAGTAATCCTGCCAATGTGCAAATGACTGACCGTTTGCTCGAAAAACATGGGGAAGAAATCTTGGCCAACCTAATTGAGAAGGGTGTCAAACCCCCCTCGAATGTTGATTGGTCCAAATATAAGGGTGCCCCATCTAACGTACTCCAAGGGTCCCAAAATGCACCAGAAGGTTCATACTTCTCCAATGTTCCTCCAGTTGAGGGTTGGCATCAACCTGAATTTGGCAATGCCGTTCTTTATCAAGTTAACTATCCCCCACACGCTTCAACTTCAGCTATAGGAGGACCTCAAGTGCCAGATCCCAATAATCCTTTTGCCTACGATATGCCACAAAACATTCCACAACCTCTGCCATTAACATTAACTACACCCCCTCCTCCAAACCAACCTACAGTCAACGTTGGGGGCACCTCCTTTGCCACATCGCTTCCACCTCCTGGGACTACAAATCTACCACCTCAACAGGTTCACCAATCTAACATTCCACCTCAATTACCTCCACAAGGCACACCCCAGCTGAACATTCCGAGCGGTGCCCAACAACCCCCTTTACAAAACACTTCTACGCTACCTCCGCCATCTCATCCGCAACAACCTATACACAATACCTTGGCCTCTTCACAACAACCACCCTACCAATCACAAGGCAATCCATCTCGACCTAT
>VDFB02185081.1:0-18055 GCA_007258455.2 Sequoia sempervirens | reverse complement strand
GGAATCTTCTAGAAGGTTGATGGTGGACATTATGGTGCATTTATTACCCCACTCTCCTTTGTGGCGGTTTTTAGGGCAATATTGTTTAGGGCTGAGGTGGCGCGATTCTGGCCACTCTATTGATTGTAACCCTAGCCGTCTTTTGGGACTTGGCTAGCTATATAAAGGGGGAGTCCCCCTCATTTGTAATTCATTAGAAAGTAGACAGTAGAGAGGATCAGAGTAGAATTAGAGTAGAGGGACAACTTAGAAGTAGCTTAGAAGTAGATTGATAGTGTAGTTTGGAGAAGAAAGAAAGTTTTCCCTTTGAAAACTTTTGAGGAAATTGTTGTGTAACACATTTTATGATAATAGATCTTTTCATTGATGATGGAATTCGTCTTGTCATGAAATGCTAGCAAGGTTTCTTCTTCCTTTCGTATCCAAGTAGCTTAAATTCATGCAAGTAGCTTACTTTGGTGTGTGGTGTTTTACTAAGATAGCTTCGCTTTATTCCATACCACTAGCGGCTTGTTGATGATAAGTTCGCCTTGTGTGGTCAACTGGACATTACCTTGAGTTTAACTTCAGTTGTGATTTATATGCTTATATGCGTCGTTGTGATGGTGTATGCATGTTAAGTCATAATTTGAACATCTTTTGCTATTTCCCTTGAAGATTGCACCGATTTTGCTGAGGCTGTCCGACGGAGGCTAGGTGAAATCCGGTTGAAGTCTATTGAAGTGAAGCTCCACATATCCTGCATTTAGAATAGAACATAAACTTCTTAGGCCCTACACCCTTTTCAATTCAGTACTTTCTGGTTAGAATAGGAAACCCGCACTTCATAGATAAATCTTTCGAGCATTTGAATCCCTTTCTCCACTGCCGAACAATTCTGTAAGTCCCCTTGAAATACCAGCAAATCACATCGAGCCAAACTGAGCCTATTCGCATTAAAGGAACCTTGGAGTTGAACGCATGAACTTTCTTGCAATCTTAGCATGCGGAATACTTTGATCAAAAGAGAATAGGGAAGCCTGCTACGACTTTTTATTCTTGGTTGGTCACGAAAAACACATCAACAGAAGGCCAGTGACCATCTTCTCCATAGTTGGTAGTGCCCGAAAGTGAAGATGAGCAAGTCTTCTATGCCAAAGTTCACATGAGCTTGATGAATCATGCAACAAAGCTTGAAGTGGACGAGTGCAAAGTCTGTAGACACTCTCATGTCGAACTCCAATCACCCGAGCAATCTTGATACTTGAGTTCTTCGACCATGCAAGAACTTTACCTTTTGAGAATGCAACTTGGTACCCCTTGTCCTCCAAGGCTGAGATAGAGACAAGGTTCCTCTTGATACCAGGAATAAATAGGACATCACTCAACTGTAAGGAGATGTCGGAATCTAGGTGAAGAGAGGAGGTCCCAACTCCTTTCATAGAATAACTTGCATCATCACCAATAATGACTTGAACACTAGAATCTCTCTCCACCAAATCAAATAGATGTTCTTTAAATCCAGTGATGTGGCGAGAGGCACCACTATCAATCAACCAAGTATTGTTGTCTGCAGGCACATTGCTTGATAAGGTAGAATAGAATAGAAAACCACTTGAATCCTTCTGCGGAGAGATCTCACCCACATTTGCAATTGAAGCCTGTTGCTTAGGTCGGGTTGGACAATCCTTTGCATAGTGACCAAACTTGTCACATCTAAAACATTGAATGCGAGAGAGGTCCTTCTTCTTCTTAGATGCAGGGGCACCATTTGATCATTTATCTCTATTCCTCTTGAAGTAGCCTTTCTTCCCTTCTTTTCCTTTCTTCTTCGAGGATTGAGCGGCAAGAACATGAATGTCTTCATTTGTAGAGTTTGACCAATGCCTCTAGCAGCCAACCTTGGTTCTTCTTGAATACAATCCGCCCTCAAATGATCAAACTTAGGAAGTTTTGATCTCCCACTGATTCCTTGAATGAATGGCTCCCATGATGGAGGAAGACCATTAAGAGCCAACATAGCCAAATCCTTGTAATCAACAATATGCCCAATGGTAAAGAGTTGATCTCTCAACTCGGTGATCTTCATGGAGAATGTGATGACGGAATCTCCTTTCGCCATCTTGATATGATGAAGTTGTTGCTTTAATGCAAGAGCTTTTCTTGTGTTATCTATGTCATACATCTCCTCTAAGGTCTTGAACATTTCCCTTGCTGTTTTCAGTTTGGAGATAATAGGCACAATGTGATCTTTCACAGAATCAACCAACATCTTTTTCGCCTTAGTGCCATTTCTCTTCCATTGTGACTTCTCATTCTCATCGGTTCGTTTAGGAACTTTGCCCTCCACAAACTAAGCTAACTCATTTTCCTCCAAAGCAAGCATTACTCTAAACTTCCAAGATGTGAAGTTGTTAGCACCCTCGAGTCTATCTTTGATCTTGAGCCCGGTCACCATCTTCACGATAAGATAAATGCAAGAGAATGAGAATAAGAGAGTATGAAAGCGCTACTTATGAGAAATCTGATCACGATCTTTCTTATACCCGCTCTGATACCATGTTAGTTTTTATGATCAGATATAGAACTTAGAATTTAACTCAAAATCAGACACATAAACACAACATATACCCTGGGAAAACCCTCCACTTGAGGGAGAAAAACCCAGCAACAATATATCACTTATATATTGAATCTCAAACAATGATCTCTTTTACAATGAGGCCAATAATGAGGCCAAGCACAACACCAAAGTAATTCGATATCTCATGAAGACAATACAATGCTCTTGATAAATATATTGACCTCCTTCAAAGCCTTCGATCTGCACTTGTATATATTTGCACTTGACTGAAACTCGAACTATTAATGATGAATACAATTGATAGGTTGCAATGAAGAAGCATCGAATATATATACACATGATAATGAAGGGACGCATCTCCTTAATCTTCATGTCGGCCTTCTTTAATAATCGCGTCTCTTTGAACCAAGATGTCGGCCTCCATGCATCATATCTCTTCAAGAATCTCATCTCCAAGATGTCGGCCTCATTAACAATAATTAAATGATGTGTAATGATGAAGCGCCTCTTCATCAACCATTGCCTTAACAAATTAAATAGCCGTTAGGCTATCATTTAATTTGTTCTTCATAGAATGATTTGGGCTGGAAGTAGAAGCGCGATGCTGCCAATAACATCAACAATATATACAATATATATATATATATATATGCTAATGACTATACAGAACTTAAATATATTTGATAACTGATTCTAAAAAGAAGTTAAATAACAAAATTGAAAATACATTTCATAATTTATTCAATGCTATATCAAATCATTTGCAAAACTTGAATATAGTAAATACAATTAAAAAATTGTGTCTTTCTCTCTATCAAAAGCGTCTAGATCTAAGTCATCACTTGGTTCAACTTTATGTGAAGAGACCGTAGAGCCACTCCCACTAGCTACATGAGCATCATGTGTAGCAGCCTCATTATGAGCTACACTAACTCTAGCAAGCTGTAAAATAGATGCATCCAAGTTTGCACACTCAAGGGCTATATCCCGATTCTTCATTGCCCCTTCCTTATAGTTCATTTCCTTATGTGATGGGACGCACAAGTTGGGATGTACATAGACCAAATCTTCTGCTTTTTTTGTAGACAACTGGATGCACTTAATTGCGTGGATAAAGAAGTATGTACTCCAATTCCACTCAATGGATGAATTCAAAACTTCTTGTGATTGGACAAAAAGTCAATACAACTTAAAAATGCAAAAGGGTAAGAATGTTGAAACTTGAAATCAAAAAATGCTTACCTGTGATAAAATTTTGATTTCAAGAGGTTGGAGGAACATGTAATTCTACCCATGGAGGTAGCACCCTATATGAGCGTCCATCTTATATTTGCCTTGATGAGTGCAAAGACTATGATCTCTTCCTATGATGAACCTACCAAATCTAGTCATAACTTTATCCACCACTTTCAGATCTACGAAGATTCTTTAAAATGCTTTCCTATACACATCAACTTAATTGTCATGGTGTCGTTCTCCTAGGCAAATAAAAAATTTCCATGTTGTAATGCTTGGAAAATAACGCATATGCAAAGGAGATGCAAGGGTATAGTCATCTTGTTCCAACGGTCAAGAATGATTTTTCTACTCTTAAGAAAAATGTTGCTTTTAAGTCATTCTCCTTCTTTGCTATTATAAATTTTAATTTTTCTACCATGGAGTCCATGCCATCATAGATTTCTCCCAAACACGACCAATCTATATTAGCATACTTGACATACTCATGATGTAGTCCACAAGAGCCCACCAATCATTATCCAAGATCAATGTTTTGATTTTGATTGCCCCACACAATCCATTAGTTGCCAATATGTTGCTCAACGCCTCTCAAACCTTCACAAGTCATCTCAAAATGATTGTATGCAATGGGATATGAGTCTCAACAACCTAATTTAGCGTAAAAAATAAGTTAACAACAAACTAAAATTTAAAAAGTACACATATCACATGAATTAAATTTAAAATAAATATTGAAATTCATAATTTTACCATCAACAAATCCAAATTGGAAAAAATCCTAAGATGCCTTGTGAGAGATGACGGTTTGTCATGAACATCTAAATCTCCTCACCCTTGGTATATATTTTTTTCACCCACTCTATTTGAGTGCCAACCCTTTGCATCACCTAAACTATCCCCTTATATTTTTTTCAATTTTTGTGCACAAGATTCACTCATTCACGTTAGAGGAATGATAAACCAGCTGAAGCAACCCTTCACTTTCTGCTCACCCAGATCCCACTGAGGGCAAGGTGAGAGCATGCGGTGGAAAGATAATCGTTAGATGAAATCCAAACTAAAAGTACAGTACTGAAAATCAACCCTTCACCTTTTGATCACCAAGTTCCCAGTGTCGGCGAGGTGAGAGCATATGGGAAGGGGATCGTTAGCTGAAATATACTAAAAGCTGGAAATACAATATGAAGACGACTCAACCGATCAGCTAGAAATGCAATGCAACTTATCCACTTATTCAGCGGGAGTGGAAATACAAAGTACTGAAATGGAAATGTCTGGACGGCTAGCCAACCCCTTCCGTTTTTCAGTGGGCAATACAAAGAAGTAAAGTGCTGAAAGGAAAAAGACGAGGCCAGTCTCTTCCACTTTTCAGTGGGAATGAAAGTAAAGAATGGAACTGAAAATAAATAAGGCAGCGAGGCCTGCCTTCTTCCACCCAACGGTAGGAATACAAAGAGCTTATTGCAGAAATAAAATGACTGAATTAGTACTACTAATTTCAATCTTACAAAATGTGAAGCAATCTGCAAGTACAATGATATCAAGATATCCAATACTCTCCAAAATGTTAAGGAAATGATCTCCAAACCCAAACAAGCTATCTAACTATGAAAGAAAGACAAAACTGGAACCTTTTACCAATCTGATGTGAAAGTGCAATGCTTAGAAATCTCTGATCAGCAAGCTCCAAAACCACTAGAATGCCCACAACTTCACAAGGACACCTTTGAATGACATGAAACAAACTGCAAAGAGTTCCTAGGAGGTAGGCAACCAAGCTCAAGCCACCAAACAACAACAAACAATCCCCAAAGATTTAGCACACTTCCCAATGCATCAATAGAGGTGGTACAGCCTTCTTGGAGTAGGGCCACCAGCTTATAAAATCAACCACTTTGAAATAAAATCTGAAACTTTGCAAAAAGGGGTGCTTAGGATGGATGAGAAGATATAGCCAATGCCCAGAATCATATAAAAATCGTGTCGAGCGCTATGAGCGAAAAGGTGCTTCAACCAAGCACAAAACTAGTAACTTCAAAACTGAAATAAACTCACCAAAATCAGAAAACATCAAAGAAATTTATCTTCATTATGCTCAATCTACTTTTTAGTGTAAAGAACAGTCTCAAACTCAGCTAGGTGCTATCTTGCAAGCATGAAACTAAAAGACGCTAAGAGGTATGTGTTCCTCGAAGCAAGGGTTTGAAGAAATTTCAGCAGCACTTCGTTATGTTTGCAATGGATATTCACAAATGAAGGCCAACACTCTTATTTATAACTTCTCCACAAATTCAAATCTTTTCCCTCCAATTAGGGCACCCAAAATGAAACTCACATTCACCATTTTCAATTTGCATTTGAGTTGCATTTTGACTCCTTGACCAAATCATCCAAAGCATAAGATCAATAATAATTTATCAAAAAGTAAATATAACATAAAATGGGCATCCAAGTCACTTAAGTGAAAAATACATTATAATTGCAATTATCTTCATGCTAGGTGTCCACATTACCTTAGCGAATATTTTTCACTTAAACATTATATTCACCAAAGAATTGAACTAGCCAAAACAAGCTCCAAGAGTGTTGGAGACCAAACTACTCTGTCAGAAATAGCCACTGCACTGAGCAACTGAGCTGCTGCTAAACATAGCCCTGCCAAAAATAGAACTTAACATAAATAGCATATTGCTAAAAATAGTGACTTCAAATACATTTTGAGCAGAAATCGGACAGTCGTCGCAACTTACTAAAAATAGCAAGTCCGAAAAAGTCACCTGATGCAGATGCATGCTATACCACTTCGAAGCTCTCTGAAAACCCAGAAAGACCCAGGAGCCACACTGAAAAAATATTGCATGCAAACCCCTAAAACACCAAAGAAACCTCCAAGCAACTGGAAACCCTAATTTCCACTTTCGACTAGCCTACGGGCCTCTTGAATAGGCTAATGGTCAGCTGATGAAACTATTGCTGAGAAGGGGACATTACAACACATCACTGTGGTGAGCAAGGAATCAAAGGAGGCATCTGTTTCTGATTCATGGAAAGTTTTTCTATATTCTACAATGTTTGAAAGTTGACTATGCCCCAATATTGTAATCATTGTGATCAATCTAGTCATGTGTTCAAAGAGTGTTTGTTTGTTTGTACGTTTGAGTTGTTGAAACAACTCAATATATTAAGGAGTCGTTATAGGAAGTTTCCTATAAAATAGGATATGTGAATCATATAAATATGTAATATGCATTATTGAATAGATATAGCACAATATATTATTTGATTAAAATCTTTGTGCTCAAGAACTCTTTGGATTGAAATTCTTAATAGTTGAATCATGGGCCTCACATCACAACTCACTCACAAGATCTTCTTGAATCTATTTTTGATAGCACTACTTCTTAAATTTCATTGGGAAACTCTTCACAAATTCTAGTTTTGGGGCCAAGTATAATACAATTGACAAAGGGTTGCATTGAGGATGTTCTTTATGTTCCTAAGATTTCAACTAATCTTCTTTTAGTATACTAGATATCTCATACTAGTGATAGGAAGATAGTTGAGTCTTCACTACATGATGTAGTTATTTGAGAACTTATCATCTTGAGAGGGTTGTTGCTTCTGAAGAGCACAAAGATATACTGAGAGGGGTGGTTGAATCAGTATATCTACAAACTTTTACCCTTTACAACCTTTATCAACTTCAAACTCTAACACAAAATCAACTATGCAAGAATATCTCAATATGAACAAGTTAACACCAGGATTTTACGTGGAAACCCTTTCGGGATAAAACCACGGTATAAATAATGTACTTTATGAATTATATAAACTTTTACAATGAATGTAGGCACCAACCTACTTGAATCACCAATTTGTAGTTTAGTAGGCACCAACCTACAAAGAGCACCAACCCTTAATTCTGATTTAGTAGGCACCAACTTACAAGGAGCATCAACCCCTAAATTCTGATTTAGTAGGCACCAATCTACTGGAGGCTCCAACCCCCACTTGCCAAGCACCAACTTAGCAAAAATAATAACTTGAAGAATAATATTCCACCTTCAATGTTGCTTCCTCAATAGATGATGGACATTACAATCTTCTTCCTCTTGACTTTATCTTTCTTGAATGATATTCACATAAATCACCATACGATGAATTCATTTTTCTTTCACAAATATTTCTCCTACAAATTTGATCCAATTCTTTTTAGGTTTGCATATACCTCTTTCAAATCATCCTTTGATGATCTCCTCTTTATTCTCTTCCTCAATTACATATGTATCTCTTTTATATCTGCGTAAGTCTGCTCACATATATGATATATAACTGCTGCAAATTCTTCTTTATTCTGTCCTTTATACAACTAAAAATCTGCTCCACAAACTCTCTCTAAATCTGAAAGTATTTCCGTTATTACTTTGCATATATCCTCTTTTTAAATCTCCACATGAGATGCTGATATAAGAATGATGTTTTCTTTTACATATCACATACTCACACTTCTTAATCTGCACTTTTAGATGTTATTCATTGTCATGTCCTCCTACTGTCTTGTTTTACACAGCCTTATGCTTCACATCTGATTGTGACTTAAAGATATAGCATTTGTTCCACACACAACTACAACAAACTACAACTATCACTATATATATTTTTATCAAGATTGGTGACCCTTTGTGATGTCCTTGCTCTAGTCAGTTACCAGGTGCAGTGTGTTAGCCTATTTCTTGGACCCTTGGGGGCTAACTGGATTGGTTAGAAGGGTCAATGGTATTTTCTGGAGGAGTTGGTCGTTCTCATTTTCAGAGTTCAGTGATTGGCTCACTGCAGGCCTTGGCAGTTCGGGAGTTGACATCTTCTGACGGCACAGAAATATATGGAGTTTTGAGAAAGTTATGATTATTTAAGTGATTTAAGTTATTAATTAACTTAATACTTTATTATAAAGTCAAATTGACTTTATACTTTTTTTATATCACTTAAATATTCATAAAAAAGTGATTTAAAATTAAATCACTTAAAACATAAAAGTTGGCGCCCAAGTATTTAAGTCCAAACTATTGAAAGGGACTTAATTATATTTTAAAAGATTTAAATGATGAAAAGAGGCGTCATCTTCTTGGAATTCGTGCCTTTTGGGATATAAGGCATTTTGGCAATGAGAAACTCTATTCTTGATTATTTTGACTTTGCCTTTGGTTTTCTTCTGTGCTATTCTCTGTGATCAGGGTTTGAGCAAATCTTCCATTGAAGAACGAGATCTCTTCAGTGTTGAGCATTTTTGAGACTATGAGAGACCAGTCGAATTAGTGCATCTGTGGAGGGCTTCGTAGAAACCCTAGTTTCCCCCTGATACTGATTCTGACTGAGTTTTTAGGTTTTCCTGACGTTTTTGGTTTTTTGCTTGTTTTTGAGTTTTTGATGCAATAAATGAATGGTACGGCTTTGATAGAAATTAATAATAAATTCAATAAAAATGCTAGGTAACCAATATGCATAGGAAATACAATATAGAATGAAGGCGTTTCCTTTATTTGCTCAACTGGAAACAATACAATGAGATCTTGAAGCATGCAATAAAAGAATAACAATTTTTATTGATAGAAAACCTGGTAACCAGCAAGCTGTGATGAACAGAAATTTGGTACGGCTGAGATGATAGGCTTGTTCTCCTTCTGACAGATGATCTCTGATGATGCCCCAGAAGTATACGCCTATACTGGAGATGACCAGTTGATCCCAATGCAAGCGATTTATGCCCAAGAGAAAAGACGCCTTATTTAAGATGGTACGGCCTGGTACTGCTGGTACGGCCTGAGTACAAATCAGCAATTAATAAATGTACGGCCTCCTTGCTAATCAATGTCTGGATCTCAGAATATGGTGCGCCCAGGTAAATAGATGCTTTCTGAATGATAAAATGTGCTGAAGCTCTGTAAATGAATTAACTCTGAAGATCAATGATTTCCTCTGAGTGAGAAAACCTCTGCTGGCAATAAATCAAGTGATATTCCACACCCTCTGAATTGCTTCCAGTGGAGATGGCTCGTTCCCCAAGGAATTCGAACTTGAAACCCTAAAGTCTCTTGCTCAGATCAATTTGATCAGTTCTCAAAATTCAATAATCACATAATGGCTCAAAACCCAAGGCAAATCCTCTAATATGCTGAAAAGTGCGATTTCCTTAAGAATAGGGTTTTAATTAATATTTGACTTTTTAATTCTTTTAATTCTCCATAGTCCTCAGCCAAATATTTAAATCATAATTTAATTGCCAAATAGGCCCCTTCTGATGATGGCGCACCCCTCAATGAGAAATCACTTAAGTTATAATTTAATATTATAACTTTATATTATAATCATTAAATGATTAATATTTAATTAATGCAATTAAATATTAATATCTTCCTCGATACTCATCCGATGACTGATCCGTCTGAAGCTGACGAACTCTGAAGTGATTCGAATACTGCCAAAGCCATACTGCTAAAAATAGCAGGGGTCCCACGCTGCCTGCCAGGAACTGCTAAAAATAGCAATTCTGCAAAAAGCTCCGATCGAGCCCAAACGAAAGACTACTGATCAAACTCGCTAATCAAGTGAGCCAAGTGATCTATCCCGACGCCCCTCGAGGGTCGTGGTGATAGGCCAACTCAGACCGAGAGATGTCAATGAAGGGGACATGAAGCTTCATTCAGAGGTTCTACATGCTACAATCAAAGTTTTATTATCAGTTTTCACTTGTTTGTAATAGGAAGGGGGTTTCTTCACCAGAGACGTCATCTTCAGCAAATCTGCAACTTTCAGCTTTGTTCCTTTAGTTTCTTCCTTTGGCCGTACCATTTGCCTTGGGACTTGTGCCTTCCTGGAGGTTTGGCGTGTGAAGCTTGTAGCTAAAACGCCTTCTTTTTTGTTCATGTTTGTGCTTCATTCTTGGCGGCTACTCCTATTAGCCCTTTGTATCCTATTTCAGAGTGGGAGAAGTCATTTATGGAGGCCAGGCATCCATATTTGCCAGTTTTCACCATTCTTGGTTGGCGAGTTGACTTATTTTCTTAATAAAATAATCTGGAGCATTTCGGGTACATTCATGAGTTGTAAATTCATTGTTGAGGTTGTTTATTACTTTTTGTAATTTCGATTCAACAAAAATAGCTCATATTTACATTTTATAAGCATTTTATGCTGTACGTCCCTTCTCTTCTGTCTAGAAAATTTCTCTAAAAAACAAAAAAACAAAAAAACACAAAAAGATAAAGAAAAATACGAGGGTTTGAGTTGTGAGCCAGCAGGGTTCATCACACCCTTTGAAACACACCCTCTTTACAAAGAGAGGCAACCCTTCATTACAAATTAATAAATAATATGTAGCACTACCTTAACTAATATAATCTGAGTGCTCCCTTTTAGTTATTGATCGCTACCCCGTATATGTATGAATCGTTTCCTTTCTAAATACTATTTCCCTGTGTTCACTTCAAGCGTTGCCTTCCCTTTTAATAAACTTTACCTTTAATTAAGGTAACCGCTGCCTTCAATTTAATGATCGCTTCTCTTGGATAATTTAATCGCTGCCCATAACAACTTTTGTTTTTATGTGAATCACACTTCCTTAGGAAATCGCTGCCTCTTTCCATCTTATATGTTTTTGTCTTATTTAAATTTTGTCTTTTGTGGTTTTGTCTTATATGCTCTTTTTCTATAAAACTTTTGAATCGTAGCTTTTTAATCTTACTTATGTGCTTTGTCTTTTTCATATTTGTCTTTTTCTTCTTTTGTCTTATTCAGTGTTAGTAGCTTTAATCGTTGTTTTTTATTTACATTGTTTGATATTACTTTTCCAACTTTGTAGTCAAAACTGTTTCAGTTGGCAAATTAATATCATTGTTTTCAGGTTCAAATGTAGTTATTTTGATTTCTATCAGCAAGACCAACCACAATGAAACATAAACCTGCTAGTCCCTCTGTAACATCATTGTTTTCAGGTTCAAATAAATATCAACCTTAAATGAAAGTTCAGATTATGTTAATCTGAAAAATAATAAATCGATTCAAACACCAATCTATGCCAATCTTGAATGATTTAGCCATTTGTTTCAATCTTCAAATGCCAATCTATGCCAATCTTGAATGTTTTGATCTTGAATGATTTAGCCATCTGTTTCAATCTGAATGTTGACCATCCGAATTTGAATGTTCTTTACTACTGTCAGCTAGATTATGTCTTAACACATGTCCAACTGAATAATGATAACCTGAAGATTATGATGATCTGAATGTCATCAAACAGAATGATATCTGATTATCTAAATGACATGCTTTGTCAACAAATCTGAACATCATTCACTACCTTGACATCAATGACAATTTCTTTAACAAAACACCAATCTATGCCAATCTTGAATGATTTAGCCATTTGTTTCAATCTTCAAATGCCAATCTATGCCAATCTTGAATGTTTTGATCTTGAATGATTTAGCCATCTGTTTCAATCTGAATGTTGACCATCTGAATTTGAATGTTCTTTACTACTGTCAGCTAGATTATGTCTTAACACATGTCCAACTGAATAATGATAACCTGAAGATTATGATGATCTGAATGTCATCAAACAGAATGATATCTGATTATCTAAATGACATGCTTTGTCAACAAATCTGAACATCATTCACTACCTTGACATCAATGACAATTTCTTCAACAATCTCAAACAACGAATTCCTTCTTGACATTATTTTCTGATGTATGACAGCAGTCCCTTATCTTCATATCATCATGATATAACAGCCAAGAGGATCAGCCTTGAGGCTTGAGATTTCCCTTGGGAGACTCTTGTTAGATTGGTACTTGATGCAACAAGGAGGAAGAAGATGTTTGAGGTGAATGAAGACACTAGGGAAAGGTATGACAATTGTTCTGATTTTCTGATTTGGAACAGCAGTCTTTGGGTTTTGCATAATCTTGAGTTGGTAGCTCCAACTCACGAGGAGGATAGTAAGAAGTCTTATTTTATTGTTGGCATTCAATTGGGAGACAAACATGGGGTCTTATTTGTGTGTCCAAGACCCAAGAAAACCAAGTTAGTACAACTTGACATGGCAGAGGCAAAGAAGATTCAAAGCATGTGGCATGTGAGGAATAAGCCATGCATGGTGGCTAAGCAAGTGGAGCAATCAGGTTCGAGGTATGATTCAGAACTCCTTGAGCGTTTACATGGCTTGCTTCAGGAGGCTTTGGTGTCACCTCTTTCGGAGAGCCATTTGAAGGCTCACATCATAGACTTGGATGTGCACGATATTTATGGAGCCACCATTGACAAGTATGATGCAAATGTTGATTTCATGACTACACACAGTGATACAATATCTTCACATGAATTTGGTAGTCAAATGGTGATTGAAATGCTTCAAGGGGATAACAATGGTAAGAGGCTTCATTTTGTTGATCTCCAATCTTTTATGGCTAAGTATGAAATAGGGATGATAGATCCAAGGTACACAAGAGGTTTGGCATTTGCTTATTGTCATGATGGAGATTGTACTACATTGAGTTGTCATAATGCTTACATTTCCAAATATGAGTACTTCTTATGCACAGTTGGAGTTCACGATAGTTGGGAAGAAGATTGTATTGAGAGCTTTAGCAAATGGTGCTCCAAGGGTGGTGTTAGCAACAATGATGGAGGTTTGTTTTGTGCACAATAAGGTAGATGGTTTTACATGTTGCGTGATGTTTTCACTTCCAATCATGAATCATCCTCCTTATGAAGATTTGGGGAACATGATAATCAAAGTAGCGTAGTGGTCTTCTACGAAGATTAAGGTATGTGATGGTGAGTTTGTTGATTACATGTTGAGCATAATTGCACTTCTATCTAGGAGAGATAAGGAGAATATTCAGATTGCATAGGAACAACAGAAGAAATATGTTGATCGCCATCGAGTTAAGAGGTCTTTTGAGGTGGGAGATTTGGTATTTGTGCATCTTCAACCTTATAAACAATCTTCTTTGAAGATGAGTGGGGCAGATAGGCTTAAACCCAAATTTTATGGGCCTTTCAAGGTAACTAAGAGAATGTAAGAGACTTGCCCTCTCTAACCCTTGCAAAATGATATGTGGATGATGCAAATTTGTTTTGTTTGTTTGTTCTCGATGATTTGCAATTATTATGTATTTTATAAAGATAAATATTATGTTTTCTTATTTCTTTCAGAATATTGCCAGGGAAGGAAAATGGTAAAATACATATACAAAATGCAAATTGAATTTGTTGGCGTTTAAATTAGCACCTTTGGAGTGCTGATTGTAAACATTTAGCTATTTCAAATGTTTTGCAACACTTCTTCGTTATTTAAAGAGGAGAAGTCCCTCTCTGCTAAAAGCAATTCGTAAGTAAGGGGATGGATAACTAAGGTTCCTATCTTTTTGTACTTCAGCGGTAGGACACAAGGGTGCACAAACACAATACGCTGTAGCTAAGCTTTTTCTCTACTTTCTACAGATCTTAACTACGACTATTCTAGCTTTTATCTCTCTAATACCTTCAAGGTAAACAGAGCATGAGGGTAAAGGAGCAGGAATGGGTTGGTTGGATCACCTGAATTCGCCGTCTCCTGAGAATATGACCGAGGCTCTGAACTCTCGGGTATATACCGGGATAAGGTTGGTACAAGCAAACACTCTTTATGGTAAACTGGATCTGAGACCTGCCAAGGAGGAGGAACCCCTATCCGAAGTATAGATTGAAGTACAATACATTAAACAACAACAAACGACAACTGTCAATGACAAATATCCAAGGAGGAGGAACCCCTATCCGAGGAGGGAAATGAAACAACAAGTTATTAGATACAAGACGTAGACATAACTCAAATAGGTTGATCAAAATGCAAGCGCCTTCTGATATTCTTCTTCAAAGCTTTATCAACGAATTACAAAGGTTGGGATAGCAAAGGCAGAATCATGCATAACAATAGGCAACAATTGCATTAGCAAGTAAGTTAAACAACAAACAATGAGCCTAAGGTTCTTATTTAGAACTCAAAGGAGTGCTACCCCAAAATCTCCTTGTATTAAAATGAAGTTCTTACGATCAATTGGCAGATATTTTCTAAAAGGGGAATAACCAGTGCTTGGAAAAACTATTTCAGTTAAGCGAAGTAAACTCAGTCTAGCTAAACTACTTTAGTTGGTGAAAAAAGTAAACTAAAGGTGAACTTTAATGAAAGTATCCTCAAAATAGACATCCACATTTAGTGGAGATCTAAGATCCTAAATCATAGGACCAATTGAGCATCTTAATTCGGTGGGATCTGACAATGCATGATTTAAGGGATATCAAGTTAACTTGGAAAGGGGCATCAAGTTAACTCCAATTACATTTAATGTCATCTTGAGTTGACTTGGAAAGAAGCATCAAGTCAAACTCAAGTCTCATAAATGCCACTTGGAGGGTGTAGGACATCCTTCCTTGGTGTCTTTATAGCTCGCCATTAATCAACAGTGTCTCTATCCATTCGTTGACTTCATTAGCATCTGGGGAGTTAATGCTCTGTAGAATGATGGCGTGGCGTCGCAGCATTACCTCACACATTGTGAGTTGATTCTCGAAGTCTATACATTAAGATGCTGCCTCTTCGAACTTGGTTGATAAAGCTGCTACCTTAGCCAGCTTGCAACCATTTGGATCATCAAGAAGGGTACTGCGGATGACGTCTCTGAACTGATTTTGTACAGTGACCATCTCGACGTATTCTCCTCCCTCGCGTTGATATTCCATGCGAGGGAAAGATATTACCAACATTCTTGCGAAGTTGATAATAGCGGCGACCACCCGTCTATAATCAATCAACTCCACTGAATGAACGTCATAGGCTTTCACCTTGTACGCCAACTGTTCCTTCCAAGCAAAGAGATGTTGCTTGTTTTCCTCGGAGTAGACAGATTGATACGTCAATTGCAAGTCTACAATTGTGCTCTCATCTTCTAGCCTCTTCTTTGCAATTCTTTGTTCTGATTGCTGGATCTCTGCACGAAGTCCATGTGCTCTATCCTGTAACTGGTATAAATTTGCCAATATACATCTTCCCTTGAGAACAAATTCCTCCACTTGATGTCTCAAGTGTTTGCCATATGTTATCAATTATTGATGATTTTGTTCTGCGGGGAGATCTAGCAATCCTGCTGGAAAAGCTGAGACGTTTGGGGTGCCATGCATCAAGTTGGTTATGTATGACCTCAGTTGCTGATTTTCAGCCTTTAGGGATGCTTTTTCTTTTCCATCTTTAGCCATTCTTTCTTGTGTGCTCACCGAAGCTATTCTGAGAAGGTCTGCCTCCACTTGTCGTGTAGTCTTCCCGAGGTTAAGTTGAGACAATGTGTAGTCCTCTACTTGTACCTCGTGTATGCTTTTCTCTACTGGTGGGGCAGCAGTCTCTATGATAATTTCACACTTTGCATTCCTCTCTATGTGAACTTGCCTCTTCAACTTCTTCGCCGGTATGTCTTGTGGAACGTGGTCGAATTCGGTGAAGTCAAGTTCATAGGAGGGTTTTTCCCTCTTTCTCCCTAGGAAACCTTCAAGCCAAATGGAATCTCAGCGATCTTCACTAGGAGGAATATGAGGCCCTTGAATGCCCGATGTGTGAGACTGTGCTGGAGCGATGTCTCTCGATGGAAAATCCAAGTCAATGAGGACTTGAGACTGCGGTGATGGTGGTGATATTGGCGGCTCTATTTCGATAACATGCACCGTTTCCGCTGCTGCTTCTGCTATTGGCCCTTCAGCAACTATTACTGCTAGTTCTCCTATTGGCCCTTCTGCAACTATTGTTGCTGGCTCCTCAGCAACAACTTCTTCTGGTTCGGGAGTAGCAGTTTCTATTTCTTGTTCTAGGGCAGCAACGTTCATGATTATCTCAAGACTATGTGTGGCTTTCTCCACAGGTGTCCTCTGTGTTCTGGGCTTTGTAGGCTTTGACATCCTCATCCCTTGAGGAGGATTGCACCATTGCTTCTGCCTAGGCTTTCTTTTTGAAGTGGAAGGTGGTGGAGACTGAACTTGAGGCGGATCTGTTCTGTGAGGTATCACCTTCCTTGATTTCTTGCTGTCGAGATAGAGTTGGCTATTTCTAACCACTCTACTCGTTCTTTCCTCTATAGACGTGTTTTCCTTGGCATACCAATCCACTCTTGGGAATGGTTGGGAGTCAACTAAATCTGCAAAGAATGAGGGGAGAATAACTTCCCCTTCATTGTCGGATAAACCCTCGATATCTGCTGACATGAAATCAGCAATTTGCGGGAGTCTGCATGTCATGTCCCCTTCTAGTTGACATCTCTCAGAGCACATGATTAGCCTATTATGGATAGAGGGTCTTGATGGAGTTTGGCTTGGTTTCAGTTGTCAGTATTTTACCAGTTGGCTTTCGTTCGGGCTCATTCGGACACTTTTTGCCTGAGTTGCTATTTTTAGCAGTATTTGGCACTTAGCGAGGGACCCCTGCTATTTTTAGCAGTATGGATTGATCACGTGCAGAATCATTCACTTAGTCACCAGATTCAGACGGTTCGTGAATCGGACACATTTCGAGGGAGATATTAATATTTGATTGATTAATTAAATATTAATTAATTGGGGCATATAATATAAAGTTATAATATTTTAATATTATAACTTAAGTGAAATATTGGAAGGGGTCGCCCATCATGGAAGGGGACGTTTTTAATTATATTTTATAATTAAAAATGTGACTTGAGACAATTGAAATAATTAAAAAGAAAAGTCGAATTTATTTTAATGATGCTTTTTGAAGGAATTCGCACTTTTCAAAGGGATATAAGACTTTGCTTTGAAAATCGAGCCATTACGTTATTGAGTATTGAAAATTGATCAAGTCTTCAACCAGAGCACGGAAGCCAAGGGTTTCAGTCTCAGAGCATTGGGGAACAAGCCATCTCCAGTGAAAGCAATTCAGAGGGTGTGAAATATCATCCGATTTGTTGCCAAGCAAAGAGATTTCTACATCCAGGAGAGATCACAGAACATTCACAGTTGATTCATCTTAAGGGTTTTCAGTGTGCAACATATCCATCAGGGATTTTTTAGTGGAGGCGCCTATTCTCATTGGGATCTGGAGAAGTGATAGGAGGTCATACTTTATTTAATAGTTGCTGCTGTGTTCAGGCCATACTAATCTGTACCAGGCCGTAGCTCCATTAAAAAGGGCGTACTTTCAAGTTCAAGCA
>VDFB02185080.1:0-39641 GCA_007258455.2 Sequoia sempervirens | reverse complement strand
ATTTGCATGTCCAAGATGTGTAGACAAATTTTAAGGGCAGTGTTTTAAAGATCTACATAAATTTATTTACGCAAACAACATGGTTTTTCTACCACTAGATCATAGGTTTAGAAATTGTCAGAAGAATCAATTTGATGGAAAAGTTGAAAATAGAGGCTTCTCCTATGATTATGGGTCTAGGTGATTGGCTTAAGTAGTATGAAGATGCTAAATTGAAAGCTTGGGAGGATTTTTTTATCGAGGTGATTCAATTGAATAACCAGAACAAGTTGTAGTTCATATGCCAGAAGGAATGAAAAGAAAATCCATATTTTATGAGCTCCCTTACTTGAAGGATCTATTAATATCTCACCTATTAAATCCTATGCACATCTTCAAAAATGTCCCAAATTCTATATTTTGACATATATCAAGCAAAGAGAAGAACACCTTATCTTCAAGGATAGATATTTCTCTTTCGTGTGCCAAATTTGATAGAAAACATTTGTGGCCAACCAAGGAAAATGAAAGATATGCAGAAGCTCCATGGTTTTTGAAAAAAAAAAGAGTTAGACCAACTAAAAAATTTTATCCGTTCAATAAGGACACCTACTGGCTATGAGTCATCATTGGCTAAAAATTTTGCATTTGATGGACATATCATAAGATTAAAGCACATGATTTTCATAATTTAATGAAGGTATTATATATCATCATTTAACATTTACTGGTAATATTGATTAAGTACTAAATATATTTTGATATTTTGTTGTGTGAGAAAAAATTACTAATGACCTTTTCATAAATGTGTTTAATAGCATATCATGCCATTGGCAATTAGGGGGGATTCTTGTCTTACAGTTGACTTAAGGAATGCCATAAGTCAATTGTAAGCATTTACAAGGTATGTGGTTATATGAAATGTTCATGTGTGAGATACATAGAGATATTATATAGCATTTTAATTTATGACTAAAGGTTCATACTAATTTACTATTCTTATATTAGGTGTGTGACCTCCAAGGAGATCCACGAATCTGAAGTGCCAAAGTGGAGGAAGGAAATTGTAGAAATTGTATGTGTATTTGAGAAGGAGCTCCCTACAAGTTTCATGGACCTACAAGTCCATTTACTTATACACCTAGTCGATGACATTGAATTGGTGGGTGTCATATCAACTAGGTGGTTGTTTTTCTTTGAGAGGTATATGAAAACTCTTAAAAGATATGTCCGACAAAAGGCACATCTAGAGGGTTGCATGGTTGAAGGGTATGTATTGAATAAAGCATTTTTCTTCTTGTGTGAATTCCTTGGTAAGGATTTTGAATATGGGCCATGCATCTAGGATGAAGAACAAGCATCAAATATTATTGATGGAGAAAAACCACAATCTAATGGTGTTGAGGTAGAAATTAGTAAGTAAATTCATGATCAGTGTGGTTGTTTTTCTTGCAATCATTAATTTACTCTGTAATTTATTTGTCAAATTAGCAGCATGACATTTGGAGTTTGAAATAAACATGTTGACATGTAATAGGTGTAGACAAAATTTCTATACTCAACAAGTTCATTTTGCACCATGGACTATAGAACAAATGGATTGATCTGTATGATGAAAAGAGAGAAGTGTTAGAAGCAAGGAGACAGTTTAGGAGATCAAACCCAAAGAATACTCCACTTCCCACTGATTTGCTTGGGGAATGGGGCAAATATTGCACACTAGAATGGGTTACTGAACAAATTCAAATTCAAATAGAAGATGCAGGTACATATTCAAACATAACAAAAGATGAAATTAACATGTCTAGAGGATATGAAAGAAAGGTACAGTTGGAATTTTACAAAATGTTGTTTCCTTACAGTTTTGACACTATTAACAATTTTAATATTCATTGTAAGATGGGGTTAAAAAATCAAATAAAATAGACAAAGTGACAGCCAACACCTCTAAACCTATTAACCCACATCCAAATGAGAAAACAGTAAGCATAAGAAAAATAAAACATTAAATTAAATAATTCCATGCTTGAACTTGAATCACTTCCTTGTTTCCTATTTCTCCTTTGCAAATATGCCCTCATTTAGAATCCTAGTAAATACTCTGTAAATGATAAGTAGAGTTGAGAAGAAGGTACGTTGCTTGAAAATGGAGAAGGAAGCTTGCTTTTATAGACAACCATTCAAATGGACGGTTGACATTAATCTTCTAGAAAGATTCCAAGATCAATGGTCCAGAATTGATGCATCAAGAATATGCTATTCTTGGAGGAATCATGATAGGAAGACATGCAAAGACATGCTAGGGACAGTATGCAAGGACATGCAGGACAGCAAAAAGCTAAAAAGATGTGAAATGAAATGTTGTGATAGATTATGATAGGGCATCTTGACTGAAAGTATAAATAATTTATTTTAAATTATTTATTCAAAATGGAGGAAATGGATTAAGTGAAAATAAAATAATCATTCAAAATTATTTATTTCTGAAAATAGAGGAAACAGACAAGTGGAAAATAAATAATTTAATCAAAGTCAATTTATTTGAAAATAGAGGAAATGGATTAAGTGAAAAGAAATTATTTATTCAAAATTATTTATTTGAGAAAAATGAAAGATGAATATCAATTGTAATCGATGACTTGATCAACAAGAGATGGAACACCTGTTAAATGACTTAGACAATTATTTAATTAGGAGAGGGTGGAAAAGGGATAGTTAAATGATTTAATAATTATTTAACCATGGAAGAATTAAAGGACCAGTGAATAGATAAATAATGGTAATCATTTAACCATAGATGAAAGATGAGAAAATAATTAAATAAATAATAATTATTTAACTATTGGAAGAAGAGGGAGAAATTAGTGACACAATTAAATATTTAATCGCTAGGATAGAATAAATATTAGAAAGGGAATTAATTAAATAATTATTAAAAAATTATTTAATTAATAGAGGAATATTAAATACACCAAATAACCAAATTATCCAATTATCGGCTGGGACGAGAGGATGAAGAAAAATGACACTTGAAGGCTTAGGACATTTTTATGTGTCTGCATTTTGCCCCTCTTTGTCATAATGCAACCTGTCACATTGTGACAAAGAAAAGTATGTCAAAGTCATGCCCTAGTGCAAAATAAGATGAGAAAGAATGATGAGGAGGGTTACGGTATGCCCCCTCGAGAGGACAGACGGGTTCTAAGAACACAGGTGTGCTCTCGAAATGGATGAGAAGACTAGAAGATGAAAGATAGAAGAAATGTTAGCTTGGAAGGGGATGTATATTAGCGTGGAAGAGAAGGGAGGATGAAGAGGGAAAGCTAGATGAAAAAAAAGATAGGGGAACCAACTTTCATGCTTACATTTTTATATTTATCATCATTGGGCAGATTATTGTAATGGCCAACAAACACCATGATATGACGTAGACCAGGGTGTGCAAGGTTGTACCATCACTTGACTTAAACAGTCACAAACAAGGATGATCATGACTCATACAAAAAGACAAATTTTCTCCAGTCTTTTTGTCATAACCAACCACAAGCAGAAAAAGATAAGAAGTTGAATCATGAAACGCCTATGCTTTCAACCTATTTCCGTGATATCTCGAGAAAACTAGCAATATGATTTGCCAAAAAGGACAAAGCCAAAACCATCATCGCGATATGTCGCTTCGGTTTAAATCCTCGAAATGTGGGATATCATCGAGAAACTAGTAACATGAGTGCGCATGGGACAACATCATGATACGTACCGCTGCTTCTCCAAACTCGCTTGGTCGGGATCCCACCGAAAAACTAGAAAATATGATGAAAATCAATGCATAAGTGCCAAGTGTTTCATATGTTTTTAATGTCGTAGATGTCCAATGGATGCTCTAGATGCCAAGGTGTCAAGGTTTCGACGATGCCAAGATGATGAGTGTTGAAGATTGCCAAATTCAGGAAGGACACATCCTGAATAATGTTGATGTCAAGAGGAGAAACCCCCAAAATTCAAGAGGATCCCTCAAAATTCCAAGTGACAGTGACGATGCTTAGGAAGGACACATCCTAAGGCATAAATGATAGGGGTTGTTCTTCAGAAGGACACATCTAAAAGAACATTGATGTCAAGAGGAGCGATCCTTAAATGCCAAGAGGATTGCTCAAAATGTCGAATGATGATGACGATGCCTAGGAAGGACACATCCTAGGGAATGATTAAATGACGGGCTACCCTTCAGAAGGACACATCTGAAGAGTAAGCAAGATTTGACTAGCTTGACTAAGTTTGACTAAGATTGACTAATTTTGATATGCCAAGATGATTGTCATGTTCCACTGACAGATTGTCGAAGTTCACTTGGGTAGATTGTTCATTCAAGTTTAAGGATTGTTTCATGTGTGTGCAAAAATTGTGCAATGAACCCTAATGGACTGACCTAGTGCAGCCTCGGGGGCCCATCGACAGATGGCCTTGCCTACGTCATGCACTCAGAGACCTCGTAGTTCGACACAACCAAAGACTTTGTCTTGTTGATGAAAGATTGAGTCATGATTTATTTTGACAAACCCAATAGGGATCGGACTTAATGTCTGGGGGCTCAAGATGAGCCTTGGCTCATGAGTAAAATGCACAGAGACAACGAGTTCGGAACACAAAGACCAATCAAGATCTAACTGTATGAACGTTGACCCATAACTGCCAGTTTTGTGCTTTTGTGATGTTTTTTGATTTTAGGTCTTTTTTCAAGACATTTTCTAGTTTTTTTAGGTCTTTTTTAGGACATTTTTTTATTTTTAGGTCTTTTTTAAGGACATTTTCTAATTTTTAGGGATTTTTGAATGATTTAAGAGGATAACGACAAATGCATGTGACTGATGCCTACACATGAGAATCCAAGGACAAACATGATTGTGCCCCTAGTTAAGCTGAATACCAATTGACATGTGATGACAATGTTGTTTGACATGGGAAGGACACATCCCAAAACAATGTAAGGACGACGATAATGTGACGAAAGTATTGAGGTCTGCAGCTGGGCCAGGAACAAATTCAAGTAATGTTTTGGATAATGTGCTCATGGAGTCCTGCTGTATCGGAATGACTTATAAACAACGATGGGAGTAATGGAGTATCCAATCCATTTGACAAGGAAAGCCAAGAGGTGACAAACATGAAAGGATGAGAGGTGTCCTTGCAAAGGACTGAGACACAGACCAAGGGAATTGCTTACATGATTCAAGCACCATAATGATAGACAACATGAAATGACAAAATAGTCGTGACAAAGTTGATCATATGTCAAGAGCTCTTCCCAGCATGATTTATGTGTGTGTCAATTTTAGCGTCAAGACCAAGGTAGGTGGGAAATGGACAAATGATATGATGAAATGGATGAAGCTAAATGTTAAGAGGAAGGTATATAGGAGATTATGTTCACCAAGTGTAAAAGTCCACATAGATGATTTATTTGCTACATGATGCCTGGCTTGCTAGGTTTCATCATGGTATCATTCCAGGGCACCGTTGCTGCAAGCCACCGCTGACCTAAATTTTTCTTACTATTTCTTTGACTTTTTTTTTTTTGTCATCAAGATGCCTATTTGCCAGGTTTTCATCAAGGTGATGATTTTTTGATTTTTCAATTTTTTTTGTATTGTTTATATTTTAGGATGACCTTGATGCCTTAACTGACCACTGATTGTTTTGAAGCTGTTGACGGTGTCGATGTAGAGACTGGTGCCATGATATTCCAATAATGACCTTTCTGAAGTTGTTGCCTTGTTAGGATCGTAGCGCTTACATACAATTGATTGATGCCATCGTGATCCCTTTCAATACTTGAGTTGGCCTTATCAAAATACGCACATCATGATAGAGTGCCATGAGAGTCCTTATGATAAAGAGTTGCTGCCAAGATGTGATGGATTTGTGACATGGGGCTTTTGGACTTTAGGCGAGATGTAGGATTATGACAGATGATGGTAGACATGGAAAGGTTGTTTGGACATTTGGATGAATCACTTTTTATTTTCCAAAATTGGTATGATGGATGACAAATTTTGGAGGGATGGCGGGTGGAACCAACACCTTTAGATGCCTTGCTTGATGGCCATTTTGAAGGAGGTGGACATTTATGATATGTGGGAGTCCTCTTGTCTTATGGCTCCACATTTTGATTAACTTTTTCTTTTGACATATTTTCTTTGCTTGATCCACTTTTCTTTGGGATCCATTTTAATTTCATTTGTCCACTTGTCTTTTTGTCTGATTCGATGGCCTTTGACATTTGATTTTTGACTTTGTAAGACTTTTGTTTTTGTTGGTTCCAAAGGGAAGGTTTAAGATGTTGAGAATGATGGTTTATGGTGTGGGTGGGCGAGGTGTTGGTAGCAATCTTATGACAAGGATCACTCATGGACTCCATTTTGAAGTTTGTATCTAACAAGGTTGCCCCCAGTATTGAGGAGGTTCCACTGACATCATTTGATTTGCTAACTGAAGAATAGCCAAGACCTTGATGTATGTAATTTTTTTGGAGTTGTATTAGTTTTTGAATGCCTTGCTCATGTATGCCTAGTCCCTTGCCTTGATAATGCATGCTCTGACATATTCTATTTGCAATGGGGTATTTATTGTTTTCAAAGCAAGATGCTAACCCATCATGATGTATGTGTACACTGTCACTTGGAATATTTTCGTCTACAAGAAAACCTGCTATGACAAAGATAGATGACCCTAGTTGATAAAGTGTCTTAGCTTCATTGTCATGTTGGCCATATTTCTAACTAATATCTTTGGTCTGATCTTGTGACATGTTAGGTTCAGATGATTCTATTGGTTCTTCCATGTCGATGTTGAAGCCATTGTTATGGTTAGTGTCATGGAATCCAATGAAGTCAACTATAGCTCGATCATTTGCAAATATATCCATAATGGAAGACTCTTGTTCTTGAGGAATATCATCCATGTGTGTCATGGAGGCCAGTTTCTCATCTTGGAAAGTGTCGATAGTCGGGGCCTGAATAGGGTCGTCAAGTGTTTGATAATAAATGGCATAAAGGTCAAGGAGTGGATCGTTTTGGATTTCTTGGTCAACAGTAGGGTCTTGGTCAAAGATGGGGTTGTCATGGATGATATAATCAGAAATGGAATTTTTCTTAAGGATAGGTGTGTTTTGGATGTCATGATTATTTTGAAGGACTTCTTGAATGGACTTTGAGAGAGGGTCATGGGATGGACTACCTTGATCCTGACATGAAGGTGACATTATAATGTCATGCTTTGGGCTTTTGTTTTGACATGTATCCTCAAGTTTAGACAATTGGATTTGACTTTGGACATGATATAATTTTCATGACTAAATGTGGCTTGTGAGGGAGTGACTTGAAAATGATTAATGGATGAAGGACTAGGATAGGACATGGAGACTTGGATTGGATTAATAAGGTATGATGTGGAGACTTGACATGAGTTGGTAGATGGTTGATAAGGCATGCAGACTTGGATGGGATTGGTAGGTGAAGGACTAACATATGACGTGGAGACTCGTAATGGACTAGTGGACAATTGGTTTCCCTTGTCAAGGTTAGGATAAGGGTGGCAATTAGACATTTGTTGGGGATTAACGGCAGGGTTTGTGTTAAGGGAAATTTGAAAGTGTGGGTTGATGGATGGAGGACTAGGACTTAGGCATTGGTTTTCCTTGTCAAGGTTAGAATAAGGACAATAAGTGGATATTTGTTGTGAGTTAATGGCAGGATTTGTGTTAAGTGATGCTTGATAGTGAGGATTGATGGATGGAGGACTTGGACTGATGGATTGTTGGTAGGAAGGGTACGCAGGTGATGTTGGTCTCAAAGTATTAAAGTCAAATCCACGTGATAGTGTAACCCCTTGGTCCAAGAGCATGGCTAGATACCTTTGAGGGTCATGTAGGACTAATTTTTTCACAAAGGAAGCTACATCAGGATTTTGCGCTGCAGTTTCCAAGTCTTTTGCATAGACTTGTCCATTTTGGTCTCTTTGTATGAATGGTTCAAAAAGGTTTTGTGATGAATATGGAATGCTCATGGAAGATTGTGTGTTCATGTTGTGAAATGGGTCGAAAAAAGTCCAGTGTTGGTTTGTGTCATAAGTGTTATTATCAATGTTGGGATTGAAATCTTGTCCAAAGTTTTCCATTTGTTTTTTTTTTCATTGAAGTCTTGTTTCCACAATCAAAGAGATTGCTCAAATGAAGATGATGATAATGAAAGTATGAAACTAGTCTATGTTTTTGTATTTTTGTGTGATAAAGGATGACAATGCAACGATATGATAATGCAAGTATGCCAAAAGCCAAGGTGACTAGGATGAAAATGTTGACTTGGATGACAATGTTGACTGGGAAAATGACAATGTGGACTAGGAAAATTGCAAGGTCAAGGTGCAAAATGAGGACTATGGGGGAACTAATACAAGGTATAGGTTCAAAATGACAACTAGGATGAATGATATTTTTGGATTTTTTTTGGATAAAGGATGACAATGCAAGACTATGTTTTTGGATTTTTTGACAATAAGGGATGCAATATGACAATGTTGTCTAAAGAAAATGACTAATGCCAAAGGACAATAAAGAATAAGATGACAAGTTATGACACTAATTTTTTTTTGTATTTTTGGAGGATGTCAATGGAAGGTGATAATGACGTTTTCCTAAGGAAAATGACCAATGCAAGGTGATAAATTGTTTAGAAAGGATGTCAAATGCCAAGGTGACAGTGAGGACTAATGTAAAAATGTTGGTTAAGGAAATGACCAATGCAAAGTCTAGATGCCAAATGAGGACTATGATGCAAATATTTTGGATTTTGAAGATATGCAAGGTCAGGACTACAATGATTTGAATGTCTAAGGTATGCAAATGCAAAGGTCTAAAATGATTTGGAAGAAGGTTTCCTAACCACCCTATGCTTAATCTATGTCTCAATTTTGGAATATCAAAGGACCTGTTTGAAGGGTTAAATGACAAGGAAAAAATGACAAGTGAGTCTTCTTAACTAGACTTTTGAGTCAGAAGGATCTCACAAAAGGACAATGACTAAAGGAGATAATGATGTCTAAGTCCAATGATAACCTAATTTTGAAAGTAAAGATTTTGCAAAGTGAGGTAAGGTTGTCCTAATCCAAAATATGCAAAATGAGATGAGGACCTAAGTTTTTGGTTTATGAATGAAAATGCAAATGGTGAAGCCTAAGGATGAAGCTAAAAATTTGCAAAGATGACCCTATGGTAAGGTGCAAGCTAAAGTGTACAAGGAATGATAGATTTGAGCAATTTCATGATTTGGTTTTGACAGAAGACTTCTAGAAGAAGATGTTTGATAGTAGGCTGAGACTGTTGTTTTGATGTTTTATTGAAAAGTCTGAGTTGTCTGAGGTCGATTGTTTGTGTCCAGATTTGTGAATGTTGTGTATATTGTTTGAAAATCTAGAAAACACTTGAAAAACATGATTTTTTGGTGTATGCAAACACACATGAGACAAGCACAATCCTATGGTTAGGCCAGGACAATATTCGCTAGATTCCACGTGGGTTTCCCCAACCGCATATCAGTAGCGTGTGAATCCAGAAGCTTGGCTGCACGGGCTCCCCCTTACAGTGCACTCTCTTCTCAAGCCAACCAAGCTTCCAACCCCCATGAAACTCCCATGGCAGATTGATCACCTCTACTACAGACTACAAAGATGTGGATGCCTTCACACCGACGAGTGTTGCGCTAGCAAATAGAAGGTTTTTGGCTACTACACAGAGGTGTTTAATTCAGCACCCCCGTTCGAGTGGCCATACATGGGGCGCAAGATTAAGCTCCATTTAGGAGGCACTCCATCCTGAAGAGGTTAAGCTCAATAGGGTTTTGGGGAGTACTACTTGGTCCGTATGACACATCCGCACTCGTAGCCCTAGGTTTTCCCTTAGGATTCACATTTATATACCAGTCAGGGGTAGCTTGGCCAAAAAGCTCCGTTTCCAGTCTGAGTCACCTTGGGGTGAGTACTTTTTCCCACTAAGGTAGGCCCAAGTTCTAGAGGCAATAACTATTTCTCTTACACCCAGGATCGCATGAATGCGCAAGGGGAGAGGATACTTCGATTATTGCATCAAGGTGACAAAACTTGAAGACACTTGTAAATTTTAATTACCAAATGATAATGTGAGGAGGACACACAAGACACTTTGTTCTTTTTAAAAGTTTAACTTAAAATATGAAAAAAAAAGTTCATTTTAAACTCATGTCGTAAGAATGCAAGTTTATTTTAACCATATGAGTTGCAATGCATGTTTGTGTTCATTTTAGCCCAATGACATGAAAATGCAAGTTGTAATTGTAAATTTTAGGCCCAATGAGTGATTCATGCAAATTTGTTGTTCGTTTTAAGCCCCGTGAATGAAATATGCAATTTGTTGTTCATTTTAAGACTAAATGAGTGACATGCAAATTGTGGTTCATTTTATCCTCATGAGTGTAAATGCAATTTGTTGTTCATTTTAAGACCAAATGAGTGGCATGCAAATTGTGGTTCATTTTATCCTCATGAGTGTAAATGCAATTTGTTGTTGTTGAAAACAAAAAAAAATTATTATGCCTAAAGAAATGAAAAAAAAGCTTGATTTTTGTTTCTATAGAAACAATTTTTAGACTCCCTCCAAGCTATGCTACATGCTAAAAACAAGAGATTAGTAATTCAAAAGAAAAGTTTAATGACAACAGAAAATTAAAACAGTGATAATTTTCTCAAAAATTAACAAAATTTCAAACCATTTAAAGTTTTAGAACACTGAGAACGAGGCCTACAAAACCCATATAATCATTTTAAAAGATTCCATGCGCCCATTTTTCTGTGCTCCAAAGAAGATGACGGGATTTCACATAAATTCTTGGTTGTAATCTGCAAAACAACAAAAACAAACAAACCAATTTCTCTGCAAGAAAACAAATGTCGGGTTCACCAAATGTAAGATGAGGTTAGAAAATCAAATAAAATAGACAAAGTGACAGCCAACACCTCTAAACTATTAACCCACATCCAAACAAGAGAAAACAAAGTAAGCATAAGGAAAATAAAACATTAAATTAAAATACTCCCCATGCTTGAACTTGAATCACTTCTCTTTCTCTCCTATTTCTCCTTTTGCAAATATGCCCTCAAATTTGTAGTGTAACTTGTGCAAATACCTACAAATGATAAGTAGAAAGTTGGAGAAGAATAGTTGTTAAGCTGAAAATGGAGAAGAAAGGTTGCTTTTATAGAAAACCATTCAAATGGATGGTTGAGATTAATCTTCTAGAAAAATTCCAAGATCAATGGTCCAGAATTGATGCACCAAGAATATGCTATTCTTGGAGGAATCATGACAGAAGACATGTGCAAAGACATGTATGCCATGACAGTATATCTGTGCTAGGACAAAGTATGCAAGGATATGCGGTGTGTGGACATGTAGGTTGCGATGTGAAATGAATGTTATGATGTGGGATTATGATAGGCATCTTTTGACTGAAAGTGGTGTATAAATAATTATTTTAAAATTATTTATTCGAAAATGGAAGAAATGGACAAGTGGAAAATAAATAATTTATTCAAATAATTTATTTGAAAATAGAGGAAATGGACAAGTGGAAAATAAATAATTTATTCAAATTATTTATTTGAAAATAGAGGAATGGACAAGTGGAAAATAAATAATTTTTTCAAATTATTTATTTGAAAAAAATGAAAAGAGGGGCATTTAATTAAATTTGTTAATTTAATTAAATGGAGAAATGGAAATTAGACCTTAAATAATTAATTTAGATTAACAATTTAATTGGGAGAGGTGGCATGAGATAGTTAAATGATTTTAATAATTATTTAACCATGGAAGAATTAAAGGACCATGAATAGATAAACAATTAATGGTAATTACTTAACTATAGATGAAAGATGACAAAATAATTAAATAAATAATAATTTATTTAACTATTGAATAAGAGGAAGAAATTAGTGACGCAATTAGTTTATTTAATCGGTCAGGATAGAATAAATATTAGAAGTGAATTAATTAAATAATTATTAAAAAATTATTTAATTAATAGAGGAATATATCAAACATAATTGAATAACTAAAATTATTCAATTATCGAAAGACGAGGGATGAAGAAAAATGAGGCTCGAAGGCTTAGGACACTTTTATGTGTCTACATTCGTCATTATATTTTTTTTCACTGAAATAAATGGTCTTTCACAGGCGAGGAAATATCTAGCAATGTGGGCATATGGTTGACATTATCATGTAGAAAGTGTAGATGTAAAGAGGTGATCCTTTGATTATGGCATCATGGCTGGATTCAAGCAATCCAGTCGATCAAGCTCAAAAGATAAGAATATAATTGAAGGGAATCTACAATATGTTGGGAAAATACAAGAAATTATTGAGTTGGATTACCACTCTTTTAAATGTTGTATTTTTAAGTGTAGATGGTATGAAGCATTTGAGAGGACACGAGGACATGATACCCATAGTGGATTGTTTTCTATAGATTGCTCATGCTTCCTACCAGAGGATAAGGAGCCTTATGTTCTACCAATTCATTGTGAGCAGGTATTTCTTTAACTTAAATAAGAAGCGGTAGTGATCGTTAATCTATTAGTTCATAGTTTAATGAGAATATATACATGTGTTTATTAATCAATAAAATTGTTATAACATAATTCTAATATATGTATTTCATTCATGTGGAGGTATTTTTCCATGAAGATATCTTGGACTTGAAATGGATGTTTGTCATACATTATGATCCAAGATTAAGGCATGTATTTGATGAAACATTAGTGTATATTGAGCAAAACAATGATGGTGAACAAAATGAGAGATAGGGATTAGAAAACACTGAAGAAATTGACATCCATGATGATGTTGAAGATGGTTATGTTCAGGCACAAGAAGACAACAATCCAAAGTTAGATGATGTTATGGAAGACAACAATATGGATGGTATAGAAAATGATGATCCAAATACATCTATTAACAATATAGATGGTGTACAGTCAAATTTCAATGATGATGAAGATGATGCAAGTCAAGATGAGGATGATGATAATATTAAATACTTGAAAGAACATAATATGAACATTGACAATGATACACCGGATGACATTGTAGCAGACAATAATGTTAATGACCAAGACTTCTAAATTGTCAAAATTATTTGTAATACATGTTTAAAAAAGGATGATTCTTATGGTCCAAACTTTCAAATACTTCAGTAATATTATTTGTGTTGATACAAATTACCTATTGCAATATCCTTAAATTGTTCAATCTTTGATTCAAATTGTTGGAAGAAAAAATTATGATTACTTGGATGCTTCTTCCATTTATTTTGTATCAACATATGTTCAGGAAGACACAAAATTTAATAAAATATTAATGCACGTAACTCAAAATTATTTAAATAAGCAACTTTGTTAACTTTATTATTTTTAAATAGTTTCCATTTTTATGTTGAACATAATTTTGAACATGTAACTAAAAACATCCATAGTAAATGATTTACTATATTAGCATATTCATTCACATAAGCACAATATTGAGGCAAAATAATTGATATTCATTCAAATATAAGAAGAAATAAGTATGGAAAACATAAGAAAAAATACATAATGATAACACAGTCGTGGAGAATCTCTGATAATAAGATGTTCTATTTCATTCATAAGCTCAAAATAATCACACAGTAACAAAAAATGTGCCCTAATAAATCTTATGAATTTAAATAACTTGAAAAAACCACTTTGGAGACAACAAAGTAACAGATAAGCATGAAATTTAACGGAGCAATTGAACACCAAAATAGATTACCAATTATGAGCAATCTTGTCCATTATGTTGTTTCAAATATATATACATTTATAGCAGAATTCTTTGATATGATATGGATGGGTGGAATGTGCAATTTATCTTCTTACTAATGCCTACTATAATGGAAATGAAAATGGAATATGATATGATGATCCTCTCAAAATTGGCCTTGGTTTCCTATTCATTCAAATATTATAAGAAGAAATAAGTATGGCAAACATACTTGAAAAAATACATAATGATAACACAGTCATGGAGAATCTCTAATAATAAGATGTTCTATTTCATTCATAAGCTCAAAATAAACACACAAAAACAACAAATGTGCCCTAATAAATCTTATGAATTTAAATAACTTGAAGAAACCACTTTGGAGACAACACAATAACAGATAAGCATGAAATTTAACACAACAATTGAATACCAAAATAGATTACCAATTATGAGCAATCTTCTCCATTATGTTGTTCCAAATATATATACATTTATAGCAGAAGTCTTTGATATGATATGGATGGGTGGAATGTGAAATCTATCTTCTTACTAATGCCTACTATAACGAAAATGAAAATATAATATGATATGATGATCCTCTCAAAATTGGCCTTGGTTTCCTATTTATATAAGAAACAACAAGCTTTAGGCCTTTTACAAAAAGAGACAACCCTTCAAAACTACTTCTTTTACTAACAACTAATTAATTTGCATAATTGAATAAATAACAAGGCTTAAGACACTTTAGACATATGTCTCCTTCAACTAAGCACAATCTTAGGCAAAGTCACTTGCTTTTGAGGGTGCGGTATTTAGTCATATCAGTATTAATGCCAATTCTTTGCCAGATAGTTTTCCAACAAGCTCAAATCCTTGAAATTAATTTTGAAACATATGTGAGGGAATTTATTGCTGTAAATTGTAATGATGCATAAATTATCGTACTACTGCCATCTCTTATTATACCTGTTGTGGTATGGTGGTGTTTTTCCCTTCCATTCTGATGTTTACCGCACTACCGCCTTGCTCAAGACTTATTGTTGTGAGGTTGTTGTGTACACCGCTCTACCGCATATGTTACTCACCCTCCCAGTGGTATAGTGGTGTATGATTTATCTTCTTGTTGTTTACCACCTTACCACACTCCTTTGAATCATCTTATGCAGTACTGCAATGTCCACTTATCTTCCATGCTTATTGCTCTATTGCCTTGCTCAATACTTCTTACTATGGGGTTGTGGTGTACACCGCTCTACAGCATATGTTGCTCACCCTCCTGGTGGTATAGTGGTGTATGCTATATCTTCTTGTTGTTTACCACCTTATCACCTTATGCAGGATGGCTTAAACGTAAGTCAATTGAAAAATATTATGGCCTGACTATAGGGAGCATTTAAACGATTAACCATACGTGATGATCGAATAACTTATAACTCAGGGGCAATACAAAGAATGATTTTAATGGCTCAACTCATGACTTAAACGACCATAACTAAATGCAGTAGGTCAACACAAAATTATTGTAGGGACTTCACTTCATTGTAATTGCTATGGAAATTCTATCTCCTAAGGCTCTCACATTATGGAAAGTTTATCTTCGAAGGCTCTAACAATGTCGTCATGCATACCCAACTTTGTATGCTAGGCCATCATTAAAAATTGAGCTCAGATTGCCCTTCATTAATGCTCGTACTTATAAAAAATCCCTTATTTTATTTTATTTAATTCATTTGTAATTTGTAAAAAATAATTTCAAATGATCTCATATATATTATTTTCAAATAAAATTATAATTTAAAATAAATAATGTACATTATAATTCCCAATTATGAGAAAAATAATTCTCATAATTAAACAATTTAAAAATAAAATTAAAAAATCAACTAATATATGAGAATGGGACTTATAATGTACATTGTTTTTGCATATACATATTTTTTGTTTAGTATTTAACTTTTTTTTTAATTGAAACAATGCAAATAATACAAAAAGGAGGCAACAAAGGTTGCCAAAAGAGAAAAAGATTATAACCAGGCTAACAGCTAGCAATACAATCACTTACAACCACCAAAAACAATAGGAGATTGTATTAATCAAAATTCAAAAATTACAAACCGTTTGCTAATGCATGAATATTCATGAAACCCTAATTTTGAGCATCACCAAAGGCCAAGATGACCACCAAAACATCACCAAAAAATTAAACGAACCCAGCACCAAGACAACCCAAATTTTGAGCCACCACCACCAGGAGCCATCAACGATTGCAGAAGCCAAAAAAAACAGCACCATCCCGCCACAAGCCCAAGGTCACAGGAAGCCATTGAGATGGGCAAAGTCATTGAATTCCAACACCCACTGCACACCCTCAGTCTCCACTGGCTCAAAAGCTTTTTTCAAATACTGCACCCCATCTACAACCACCATTCAATGCCTGACCAACATCATTTCTTTTGACTCCAATAGAAGCAAAAAAAAATGGACCACCACACGAGGAGTTTTGAGCATTTCCAAGTCTTTTGAACGCAACACCCCAAAGTCGAGAATAGAGGCCGAAATAACCTCATCTATTCTGACCAATAGATTAGGATTGAATAGCTTCCCCATCATTTCCCGAACCAATTTTTTTGGGTGCTTTGATCAAGCAAAGATGCCAAAAAATGAGAGACTATGTGGGAATTAACTCGAACCATTTCATTGTAGGCCACATGCTCTTGGCCTAAAACCATTTTCACCGTGGCCACCTTCAAGGGATCAAAATCCAAAAGAATTCATTTGAGCCTTTGGTCTATTAGTTTTTTGATACCTCCCTAACACAACAATATAGGAAAATCAGAGTGTTGTGCCCAAAGGAAGATAGCTCCTAGCTTGATTTAAACACTGCAAATTTCATGTCCTCCATTATTCTTTCTCACCCAAGCGAAGCTTCTGGAATGAAAACTCTTGCAAATGCATAATGTGTAGATCACCACCTTCATTGGTTTGAAATGAATTCCACCCTTTCATGGAATTTATTTTAATGCCATCATTTCATGGCATTCATTTTAATGCATACGTGCCACCCTTTGAGCTGTCAAAAAGTCTTGTCGAGACTACCAACTAGCAATGTCATACCCCCTAGTATAAATGAGGGTGATGTTCGATGTGTTTTTTTTTAGTATTTAATTAATTATAAGGATTTTTATTATTTTTATTTTCTTTTCTATTTTAAACTTTAGAATTAGTAAGTATAATTTTTATTTATATTAGGTATTTTAAACTATTTTAAAATTTTAAAAAAACTCAACTGATATTATATAAAAAAAATTATAATTACTAAATTTTCAGTCTACCTATTCAAAATTTTAAAATGGAAAAGAAAATAAAAAGACAAATCCTTATAATTAAATACAAAAAAAAATAGTACAATCCTATAATTAAATACTTAGAAAAAGCAATATGTATATGCATAGAGTATTTTGTTAACCAAGTGGTTTGTAAATTTATACCAAGCAAGGAGTAAAATGATAAAATAGTTAATTTAGTAGAATAAAAAGTAATTTCGCCTAGCACTTGGTAATTTAGGGCTCTCAAAACAAATAATATTTACATGACTGAAAAAAAGTAGAATAAAAAATACTTTAACCACACATAGAAATAAATTATATGCAATCCATATAAGATATTATGTAGTGCAAGGTAGACTTTTGCAGGTAAAGTATTATTATAATGTGATAAAATCAAGAAAAGCATATCAATGGACCAAACAGTTTCAAGGGTCAGCAGTCTGATATCAACCATCGATTGGCAGTTTCATGTTTGTCTTCTTCAAATAGGATACTCCTTCGACATAAAATATATAGTGCCATCCCGATAAATAGTGCCAACATTTTCAAAAAATTGGAGAAAAATACATTAACCCTTAATTAACCCTCTACCCTCAACCCTAATTAAACCCTAATCCCTCATAACCCCTATACCCTCTACCCTATACATTGGACCCTCAACCCTAACCCCTCAACCATATACATACCCTCAACCCCTATACCCTCTACTAGCCTATACAATATTGGACCCTCAACCCTAATCCATCAACCATATACCCTCAACCCTCTACCCTCAACCTTAGACCCTAATCCTTCAACCACTTTATACCCTAGATACCTTCCCCTAATCCCTCAACCCTAATCTCTCAACCCTAGTTAAACCCTTAAACCCAGTTACTAAACTGTCTACCCTAATCCCTCAACCCTCAACCCTTAATCCCTCAACCCTTAGCCCTATTTAAACCCTAATCCGGCCTCGACCGCTATACCCTCTACCCTATACATTGGACCCTCAACCCTAGTAATCCCTCAATCTGCATATAGCCTCAACCCTCTACCCTCAACCTTAAACCCTCAAACCTCAACCCTTAAACCCTCTTATATCCTTTGATCTACCCTATACATCAAACACTCAACCCTCAATTCTCAACCCTCAACCCTAGTTAATCCCTCAACCCTCAACCCTTACACCATCAAGTACTCTCAACCCCTATATCCTCTACCCTCTACATTGGAACCTCAACGCCCCTAATATTTGACCTTCAACCATATTATACCCTCAAACATCCTAGCTATACCCTCAACCCTCAACCCTCAACCCTTAATGTCCCTCAACCCTAAACCCTTAAATCCTATATATGCTTTGGACCCTAAACCCTAATCCTTGAACCATATACCCTCTAGCACCCTCAATCCTAATCCTTCAATCCTAGTTAAACCATTAAACCCAATTACTAAACTCTCTACCATAATCCCTCAACCCTCTACCCTCTACCCTCTACCCTCTAACCTCTAACCTCAACACTCAGCCCTAGTTAAACCCTAATCTAGCCCAAACCCCTTTACCCTCTACCCTATACATTGGACCCTCAACCTACATATATATACCCTCAACCCTCTACCCTCAACCTTAAACCCTCAAGCCTCAACCCTTAAACCCCTGTATACCCTCTAAATCCCTCTGATCTACCATATACATTAAACCCTCAACCCTCAACCCTAGTTAATCCCTCAACCCTCAACACTTAAACCCTCAAGTACCCTCAACTCTTATACCCTCTACATTGGAACCTCAACGTCCCTAATATTTGACCTTCAACCATATTATACCCTCAAATGTCCTAGATATACCCTAAACCCTCTACCCTCAACCCTTAACTTCCCTAAACCCTAAACCCTTAAACTCTATATATACTTTGGATCATAAACCCTAATCCTTAAACCATATAACCTCTAGTACCCTCGACCCTAATCCCTCAACCCTAATTAAACCCTTAAACCCAATTACTAAACTCTCTACCCTAATCCTTCAACCCTCTAACCTCAACCCCCAGCCCTAGTTAAACCCTAATCCGGCCTAAACCCTTATACCCTCTTCCGTATACATTGGACTCTCAACCCTAGTAATCCCTCAACCTGCATATATATACCCTCAACCCTCTACCCTCAACCTTAAACCCTCAAGCCTCAACCCTTAAACCCTCTTATACCCTCTACATCCCTCTGATCTACCTTACACATTAAAACCTCAACCCTCAATTCTCAACCCTTAAACCCTCAAGTACCCTCAACCCCTATACCCACTACCCTCTACATTGGAACCTCAACATCCCTAATATTCGACCTTCAACCATATTATACCCTCAAATATCCTAGCTATACCCTAAACCATGTACCCTCAACCCTTAACATCCCTCAACCATAAACCCTTAAACCCTATATATACTTTGGACCCTAAACCCTAATCCTTGAACCATATACCCTCTAGTACCCTCAACCCTAGTTAAACCCTTAAACCCAATTTTTAAACTCTCTACAATAATCCCTCAACCCTCAACCCTTAATCCCTCAAACCTTAATTAAACTGTACCCTCTACCCTCTACCCTCAATCCTCAGCCCTAGTTAAACCCCAATCTGACCTAAACCCCTATACCCTCTACCCTATACATTGGACCCTCAACCTACATATATATACCCTCTACCCTCTACCCTCAACCTTAAACCATCTTATACCCTCTACGTCCCTCTGATCTACCCTATACATTAAACCCTCAACCCTTAAACCCTCAATTACCCTCAACCCCTATACCTACTAACCTCTACATTGAAACCTCAACGTCCCTAATATTCGACCTTCAACCGTATTATACCCTTAAACGTCCTAGCTATACCCTAAACCCTCTACCCTCAACCCTAAACCCTTAAACTGTATATATACTTTGGACCTAGACCTTAATCCTTGAACCATATGCCCTCTAGTACCCTCGACCCTAATCCCTCAACCCTAGTTAAACCCTTAAACCCGATTACTAAACTCTCTACCCTAATCCCTCAACCATCAACCCTTAATTAACCCTATACCCTCTACCCTCAACCCTCGGCCCTAGTTAAACCCTAATCTGGCCTCAACCCCTATGTCCTCTACCCTATACATTGAACCCTCAACCCTAGTAATCCCTCAACCTGCATATATATACCCTCAACCCTTTACCCTCAACCTTAAACATCCCTCAAGCCTCAATCCTTAAACCCTCTTATACCCACTACGTCCCTCTAATCTACCTTATACATTAAACCCTTAACCCTCAATTCTCAACCCTCAACCCTTATACCCTCTACCCTCTACATTGGAACCTCAATGTCCCTAATATTCTACCTTCAACCATATTATACCCACAAACATCCTAGCTATAACCTAAACCCTTAAACCCTATATATACTTTGGACCCTAAAACCTAATCCTTGAACCATATACCCTCTAGTACCCTCAACCCTAATCCCTCAACCCTTAGCCCTTAATCCCTCAACCCTTAATTAACCCTTAACCCTCATCCCTAGTTAAACCCTAATCCGGTCTCAACCCTTGTACCCTCTACCGTATACATTGGACCCTCAACCCTAGTAATCCCTCAACCTACATCATATACCCTCAACCCTCTACCCTCAACCTTGAACCCTCAAGCCTCAACCCTTAAACCCTCTTATACCCTCTATGTCCCTCTGATCTACCCTATACATTAAACCCTCAACCCTCAACCCTCAACTCTTAAACCCTCAAGTACCCTCAACCCCTCTACCCTCTACCCTCTATAACGGAACCTCAATGTCCTTAATATTCGGCCTTCAACCATATTATACCCTCAAATGTCCTAGCTATACCCTTAGTGTCCCTCAACCCTAAACCATTAAACCCTATATATACTTTTGACCCTAAACCCTAATCCTTGAACCATATACCCTCTAGTACCCTTGACCCTAATCCCTCAACCCTAGTTAAACCCTTAAACCCACTACATTAAACTCTCTACCCAATCCCTCAACCTTCAACCCTAATCCCTTTAACCCTAATTAACCTCAACCAACCCTAGTTAAAACCCTAACCGCCTCAACCCCTATACCCTCTACCCTATACATTGACCCTCAACCCTAGTAATCCCTCAACCATATTTATACCCTCAACCTTTACCTCAACCTTAAACCTCTAGCTGCCAACCCTTAAAACCCTCTTATACCTCTACGTCCTCATATCTGACCCTATACATTAAACCCTCAAGTACCCTCAACCCCTATACCCTCTACCCTCTACATTGGAAGCTCAACATCCCTAATATTCAACCTTCAACCATAGTATACCCTCAAACATCCTAGCTATACCCTAAAAACTTTACCCTTAACCCTAAACATCCCTCAACCCTAAACCCTTAAACCCTATATATACTTTGGAATCTAAACCCTAATCCTTGAACCATATACCCTATAGTACCCTTGACCCTAATCTCTCAACCCTAGTTAAACCCTTAAACCCAATTACTAAACTCTCTACCCTAATCCCTCAACCCTCAACCCTTAATTAACCCTCTATCCTCTACCCTCAACCCTCAGCCCTAGTTAGACCATAATCCGGCCTAAAATCCTATACCCTCTACCCTATACATTGGACCCTCAATGCTAGTAATCCCTCAACCTACATATATAGACCCTCAATCCTTTTCCCTCAACCTTAAACCCTCAAGCCTAAACCCTTAAACCCTCTTATACCCTCTACATCCCTATGATCTACCCTATACATTAAACCCTCAACCCTCAACCCTAGTTAATCCCTTAACCCTCAACCCTTAAACCCTCAAGTACCCTAAATCCCTATACCCTCTACCCTCTCTGCCCTCTACACTGATACCTCAACATCCCTAATATTCAACCTTCAACCATATTATACCCTTAAATGTCCTAGCTATACCCTAAACTCTCTACCCTCAACCCTTAACGTCCCTCAACCCTAAATCCTTAAACCCTATATACTTTGGACCCTAAACCCTAATCCTTGAACCATATACCCTCTAGTACCCTCGACACTAATCCCTCATCCCTAGTTAAACCCTTAAACCCAATTACTAAACTCTCTACTCTAATCCCTCAACCCCTATACCCTCTACCCTATACAATTTTGACCCTCAACCCTAATCCCTCAATGTATGTACCATATATGTACCCTCAACCCCTATAGTTTCACCCTCTACTCTATACATTATTGGACACTAAACCCTAATACCTCAACCATATACCAGCCTCAACCCTCTACCCTCAACCTTCAACCCTTAATCCCTCAACCCTCAACCCTCAATCCCTCAACCCTCAACCCTTAATCCCTCAACCCTCAACCCTTAAACCCTAAACCCTAGTAAACCCCTATACCCTCTAACCTCTAGATTGGAACCTCAACTCTAATCTACCTTCAACCATATACCCCCAAACGTCCTAGCTATGCACTAAGCCCTCTACCCTAAACCCTTAACATCTCTCAACCTTAAACCCTTAAACCTTAAACCAGCCTTAAACCTTCTACCCCCTACCCTCAACCCTAATCCCTCAATTGGCCTATACCCTCAACCCAGTACCCTAAACCTTAAACCATTAAGCCCTCTACGTCACTCTACCCTCAATCGGCCAATACATACCCTCTTATACCTTCGACCCTAATCCCTCAACCCTTAAACCCTTAATCCTGTTAGAACTAAAAAATATCACATTTTTCAATAGCCTCCACCCACCTATCCTCCACATTTCATAGAATTTCATCACATTTTAATTTTATGATCAACACAAATTGTTGAAATTTGTGTGACAAGATCAATTTTGTAGCCCACATTTCCAAATTGACACAACCATAAATGAGTTTGAGACTCCATAATATTTCCTTGTTCCTAAATAAAAATTAGCACTATCAGCCTAACAATGCCTCATCGACAGAGCCACCATCATAGCCTCATCAATGGCCTGATGAAAGTAGTTCATAACCTAGTATCGATGTAATAATACCCTATTGGGCTGACTCCTAAGGCGTTCTCCCCGATAGACCAATAGATTCAAAAAAAGTAAGCACATTGTTGTAACTCATGAACATCGATGAAATGAATGTTTGCTTTCCCCCGATGGGTTGATATAATCACATATTATCAATAATTAAAATATATCAGGGGAATTAATGTCTATCGAGATAATATATTATGTTATCTTGTCGATAGACCGAAGGAAAGTTGATCATTGGTGGAGAAGGTGGTTATAAGTGGAATAAGGATTGGAGTCTCATTGATATGGTGATGATGATTGTACAACTGATGTGACATCTCAAGGCATCATCAAGATACTTAAAAATAAATGTCTCCCTATGATGACAAGACTGGAACATGTGGTTTATTTATGAGCCATAATTGAAACACAAGTTGATCGCATAATTGTCACACAATCTGGAAGATTTCATTGAGGGCATAAGTAGAAAGGAAAATCTAGGAGTTCTTATGTAGCAGAAACTAGTAGAGGCAAGACCCAAGTAAGGACACCAATCCTAGCTAAGAAGTTGTATTTTTTAAAAAGATTAAAAATTCAAACAATGGAGGAAAACACAACAAAACCCAAAGATAAGAAACAAAAAATTGAGAAGAGACCCTTGAATCAAGACCTCATAGATCAATGCCCTATGTCAGGTTGAGTGCTCTAACGAATCCTTCAATGGATAGATTATTAGATAAACATAAGGGCTTGGGAGATATTTGGATACCACGACGCTGGTATGAACTCCTCATGTATCATTATAGAAAATAATTTAGGTTTTAGCTAGTCTGCAACCCATGGAGGTTGAACTTGGGAAAGCTCATGGTTCCCACTGTGTTCATAAATGTAGAACTAATTAAAGCTCTGGCTAGAAGATACGACCCTAAGAGGAGAACTATTCAATCACATAATGGGGTTGATGTGCTTGTTATTTTTGAGGATTTAGTTTCTAATGTGTTTCAGTTGGAGTGTCCTATGAACTTTCCATTCATGGTTAGAGACTTCTTGACAGAGTATCACCATATGGATACCAGCTACAAACAATGGAAACTACCCTTGCATAGGCCAAAGAATGAAGGAGGCCAACTCAGGAGGTTTTCAAGCAATGAAAACCCTCCTTTTCATGAGGACTTATTTGAAGAATATTTTTGATACACTTATTATTTAGATGGTCAGGTCTTGGGGCTAGAGGTCCCACCTTTCATTTCTATTGCCCCAATGGTCTTAGTTGCAAACATACAAAGCACTAATGCAAGATCATTCAATTATGCTAGATACTTAGCCAATGACCTAAACTAGGAGCTTGCAAATATTAAAAACAACAATGAATATATTCATTTGAAACATTATTCTTTATTCATGATTTTTCTCATGCACGAGGGACATGTTAGAAGGGTCTGGAGTGAAGAATTAAGAATAAGAGATACAAATGAAATGGAAACCTCAAACCTATACAGATGTGGACTTCATTGTCGGATAGTCGATTTGGTAGATCTCATTATATTTATTTTGAGGAGTCTTTTGTTAAACCATTGATGAAGTTGTTGGGATATCCACGTGATTATAACTTATCCCTAAAACTGCAAAAGTTTATAAGACCAAAGGAAAATGACCCAAGGAAGAAGATGAATCATAATTGGGGAGACATGTATGCTTTTCCTAACTGCACAGTGATCAGGGTTTATGGGTTTGAAGGAACTCCACACTTGCTACCACGAGTAGTTCCTGATAGAATTTCCTACTTAGAAATTGTGAGGCAATTGGAAAAATATGATGCCAAAAACCTCAAAGCACACAACAAACAATCAATTATCCCCAACACTTTATGTTTTGGAGACTTTACAGTGGTTGCAAATGAGGCATATGAGGAAATTGATGCTAAATTAGCACAGTATAACCTCCCTCTAGGAAATAAAAGGGAATAATTTGATGTAGAAGGCTTTATTCACAAAGCAAGGCTATCATAGGGGTTATCAAGATATGAACATGTGTTCTCAGATGAAAATGTGATCAAAAACCATGATGAAGCCTCTACCACTGACAGAATGACTGCATATAATAGGGTTATGCTCATAGAGGAATCGAAAAGAAGAAATGTCCCATCTTATTCAAGTGAATTTGGTGAAATATAGGATCCTCTAGCAAGGATTGAGCAACTCATTTCTTGTGTGAATGAATTGGTAAAGGATGTTCCTTCATTTGTCTATGATGCCACTCATGCAACCTATTCAGGAGTGCAGGCTGAAGATATAGGGCCCTTAGATTATATTCCTCCACAACCAACTCCTGAGGTGAGTTTTTTTGTAGATACTAATATAAGTGAAGATGAGGAGAGTGATGAGGAAGATGAGCAAGTACAAAAAATAAGTTCTCCTATAATTACATGGTATTAGCCTCCTTAGGAACACATTTTTTTAAGATTTGAAGCATCAGATGAATTATCTGATGATGTTAGGGTCAAGGCTGGACAAGAGTTCATTTCTGATGAAGATTTTGTTAAGTCTTCTGAGTTTAAATCATTTTTTTTATGAATATAAAGGAAAGAAAATGAGACAAAAGATGCAGGATGTCACTCCTGAACAAGAGGCTATTGCTTTGGAAGAATTGAAAAAAGAAATAGACAAAGAGATGGAGTCCATCACTCCTGAGAGAGGGAGAGAATTACTTTAGGAAGTTGGAGTATTGATTTTTCCTGGGTGGGATATAAGCTCTACAATTATGTTTGATAGTTTCAGAAAGAGAGGGGACAAAACAATGAACTTAATAGAGGAAGCAAGTGATAAGATGTATTCAGGATGTGGATACAATCCAAATGAGGCCACCTTTATTATTTGGTCACTGTACCCCCATGACACAAGACCAGTTTTGATTGATAATCCAAACCAAATGTTTGGACATCTCTTGGTCCAAAGAGTAGGGGATACCAATCCCATGGAGACAACAACATTGAATGTCAATGTGGCGAAATTCACCAAAGCACGGACTGATAAGTTGGTTAAAGAAAATGACAGGTTGAAGAAGGAATTAGCACATCAAAGAGAAATATCATCTTCCTCTTCCACACTAGAGTTGTATTCCCCATGGCTTGAAAAGGATAAGAGAGTATTGGCTGATACAATTTATTTGAAAAATTTCCACTTGAAATCTCAAGAAAAAAGTAAAGAATTGGAGAGAGAAGTCAAAAACATCAAGTATAATACTGCATTTGAAATGATCAAGGGAAGATTCAATAAAATGATAAAATGTGTTGATGAATATTGGAGACAATTTAACTAGGTATACTCAGCAATAGAGGAGAATGAACGACTACAAGGGATAATAATTGAAAAGAGAGGAGCTTTGAGACAAGCAAATCCTAAAAGGACAAATAATGCAGACACATAAGAAATTGGTAAAATCACACAATGGATACAATAATAGGCTCATCGAAGATATCGAATGATTCAATTCGACTATAACACTTTATGATGATATGGGAAATCCTCGAGAGTGTGATGATTGGAAGGAAGAGTTTGATTCACTTCTAACTACTGCACTACATGAAATCAATGATGAGGACATAATTTTACAAAATACTCACAAGAAGATTGAAAATATGATGTGTACAGAATATGATATGAGGGAAGTGATCTCCAATATAGATACTCGTGCTGAACAAGAGTACATTCATCACCTCTCTGCATTTAATTTTTTCCTTAACCAAACTATGGATATACCAAACACAATAGGACAACCATCAGGATGAAATGATTCAACCGACAGCATGAGCACCCTATCATGGAGTAGAAGCTTTGAACAGATCTTAGGTGGTCATAGGCTTCTTCTTGGAGATTAACGGATTGGTGCATTCATTTGCTACAATATTTTGTTTTCTTAATTATGTTTAGTTATCAAATGACATGACTTTTTGTAATGGGTATGTAGCTTGTTGCCTTACCAAGACCTGAATAGATCGTCATCACATCATTTCCATTTAGGGTAGGCATTAGTAAGAAGATAGATTGCACCAATTTTCCCATCCATCTCATATCAAAAACTACTCTTATAATGCAAATTATTCAAAGATAAATATAATGGAGAAGGTTATGCATAATTGTTAATTTTCTTTCAAGTGCTCAATTGTTACATGGATTTATATGCTTATATGTTATTTGGTTTTCTTTGAAGTGGTTGCTTATGGTATTCAAATTGAGTGTGTGAAAATACATTTAATTTGTCAATACACATTTTCTATAATTGTGTGATGTTGTTGACTGGTTTTGGTGTGCAAAAGAATTAAAGTTCCTTTTAAGAAATAAAATTTTATAGGTTCTTGTTTGAATTAAAGTCCTTTTGAATATATTGTCTTAATTGGTTTCCTTTCACATATGAATTAAATCCTTTCACAACTTCATAGTGGCATGAGGGGTTATCACTAGGATTACTAAGAAGAGCCCAAAAGATTGACATACTTGCACGTTTGCACAAGGTGAAAACATTGAGAGTGCCCAACTATTCAAGTTAAGGTGAATAATGAATCTACCTATCTTACAAAAGCCTATCTCCAAAACCATCATTCACGCCTCCACTTCATCCACCCAATAGAAGTAGGCACTGGTCATAATTAGATATTGCATACAAAATACAACTCACAAACTTGAATTATCAATTACTCATTAGAAATTAGTCACTAAAACTCTATATCTACTCCACCTTCACATGCCTTAGTGAGTAGATTTCTCAATTCAGGAACCATATTTACCTATAAATCTGCCTTATTATTTAGGTATACCTGCCTAGGTCTAGCAAATCCTCAAGAGTAGAAGGTAATTAGTCTTTTTTACCTTGTTCGTGGGCCAAAGGTGTATTAAGGGATTGGCACCCCCTTATGTTTTAAAACCTACACTTTTGAGACCTGACAAATCCCTCAACCCTTAAACCCTCAAGTACCCTCTACCCTCAACCCTCAAGTGCCCTTAAACCCTAATCCCTCATTAACCCCTCTAATCTCTACCCTATACATTGGACCTTGAACCCTAATCCTTGAACCATATACATCCCTCAACCCTCTACCCTCTACCCTATACATTCAACCGCCCTTAACCCTCAATTCTCAACCCTCAACCCTTAATCTACACAAAGTACTACAGTAAAGGTGAAATTTGCTTTGTTTATGATTATCTGGAGGAATAAATGGGGAATGTTGGCAACAACATGGATCTTGTCACACAAATTGTTGCATTTTATGTTAAATACAATGAAAAATCAAACACAGTAGATCTTTTGAGGCAAGTGAAATGTAGGCAAGCAACTGAAGGCTAGTGAATATTGGGGAAGGATTTTTTGTTCTATCACCCTTAATTCCTACTAGATCAGAACAATTAGGCACTAAATTAGGTGCTAAAAGGCTCTAAAGCAGGTGCTAAAATAGGCACTACTTAAGGCCCTAATATGGGTGCGAAAGTAGATGTTAATCTAGTTGCTAATTTAGGTGCTAATCTGGGTGTTACAATAGGCATACTTTTTTGTCACTAATCTTGCCATTAATCTAGGTGTTACTAAGGGTGTTATAGTGGGCGTTAATGGTGGCGCTAATTTCAACACCACTGTGCACCAAATTTAGTGTCGGCTTGTTCTAGTCGGTGCAAAAAATTCCAAAAATAGTGCCATACCGAAAAATAGAACCAACTTTTCCCAAAAAATGGAGACAATACATTAAAACAGTGGGTGGAAGCAAAAAAGGGAGCTTATCACAAGGATTTTTTGTAGTGTCTCCCTCTCTCTCTCACTCTCTATCTCCCTCTTAGGCATTTCTCTCTTTCTCCCTCCCTCCATCTTTGGTCTTTCTCTCTCTCACACACGCACTCTCTCCATCTCCCTCTCTCTCCCTCTCTCTCTCTTAGATCTCTTCCACTCCCTCTCTCCCTCTCTCTCTCTCAACCCTATACCTTATACCCTCAACCCTCATCCCTCAATCCTTAAACCCTTAATCCCTCAACCCTTAAACCTTTAATCCCTCAACCCTTAAACCCTCAACCCTTAAACCTTAGTCCCTTGACCCCTAAACCCTCAACCCTTAAAACCTTAATCCCTCAACCCTCTAACCTATATATTAAACTAGGTTAACCCTCAATTCTGAAACCTTTAGCCTATACATTGGACCCTCAACCCTATACTATCAAACCTATACCCTCAACCCTTTACCCTCAACCCTTTATCCTCCACCTTAATCCCTCAACCCTTAAACCATCAAAGCCTTAACCCCTCAACCCTCTAACCTATACATTAAACCAAGTCAACCCTCAATTCTCATACCTCTACCCTATACATTGGACCGTAAACCCTATACCCTCAACCTTATACCCTCAACCCTCATTGCTCAACCCTTAAGGCCTTAATCCCTCAAACCTTAAACCATCAAACCTTAAACTCTTAATCTCTCAACCCTTAAATCCTTAATCCCTTAACCCTTAAACCCTTAATCCCTCAAACCTTAAAAACCATAAACCTAATCCCTCAAACCTATACTGTCAACCTCATTTATTTGAGGCATTTTTTCATACAACAAGCACTACCTTGTCAATGCATCTACATTGACATATTGACAAGGTAGTGTTCACTATATGAAAAAAGGCCTCAAAGAAATGGGGTCTCATGGTGATACAACAAGCACTACCTTATCAATGCTACCACATTGATGTATTGACAAGGTAGTGCTCGTTGTATCAAAAAATGCCTCAAATAAATGGGGTTTGATGGTGATGTCAAACCCCATTTCTTTGATGTATTTTTATATAGAATGAGCACTACTTTGTCAATGCTACCACATTGACACATTCACAAGGTAGTGCTCATTGTATAAAAAATGCATTAAAGAAATGGGGTCTCATAGTGATGTATATCACTATTAGACCCCATTTCTAGAGGAATTTTTTTCATACAATGAGCACTAAGCTCACTACCTTGCCAATACAACCACATTGACAAGATAGTGAGCTTAGTGCTCATTGTATGAAAAAATTCCTTCATAGAAATGGGGTCTGAACAATGGGCACTAAGCTCACTACTTTGTTAATGCATCAATGTGGTAACATTGACAAGGTAGTGCTTGTTGTATGAAAAAATGCCTCAAAGAAATATGGTGTCACGGTGATGTACATCATCATCAAACCCCATTTATTTGAGGCATTTTTCATGCAATCAAGGAAATTGGCTAAAATGAATACAAGAGCTCACAGAGTCAATTGAATTAGATTTCCAGACTACACCTCTATCAAGATCAATGTTAAAATGCACAATGCAAATAACAAGGATTGTAGAGAATATAATATATAAACCATACAAGAATTCAGTAACACTGCATAAGACCAAAAATAACTATCTATTCATATCCCAACTCCTGTACATGACATAGAATGAAAAACCATAAAATCAAGTCAGGCTCAGCTAACAATGCCTGAGCTAGAAACTTGCAAGGATCTTTGGAGAAATGAGTTCACTGTAGAGTTTTTCCAAGACCTTCACACAAATATATTGAAAACCACTCTTGCCACAAGACTCATGAGCTTCACAAACAATTACAGTATTTAAATGACTATACAAAAATCCTAACTCGGATAACAGATTTGAGATCAAATCCTCACTATGCAATGCAAATTGCAATAAAAAATACACTAACTCAGAAAATCCTACTCACCTAGAATTTTGCATTCATCACCTATGCTTAATTCATTAATTTGAGCTCTAAAAATTGAGTTGGAAAATGAATCAAAGTAGCCAGATAACAATGATTTGAGCTTAAGTTGAACTCAAGTCGAACTCAAGTCCAAATCACATCCATCCATTAGCTGCGTGCCAACACTGTAGTTGAGCACAATCATCAAAACTCTTTCGATGCCCAATGCAACAAAGAGAGCATCGCATGAAACATTATCACCATCCCACAAATACTAGACCCGCATCTGTCGAGATGAGGTTGGACCCAAAACCAACACACCACCCCGAACTCAAAGAGAGACTACAACATCAAAATCCAACTTGATGCCAACTTGGTGACGACTTCTGTTTAATCCCCACTTTGCATAAAGGAAAACTATCTCTTTAAGCCCCACTTGGCTCGTAGGATTTTTGCATCAAAAGGAACTTGTCCAAGGTTTGGACCTCAGATCGGCTCTGTATCACCGCAGACTCAAAACCACCTCGTCTATGTTTGGAATCTTTCTCAGTAAGTGTTACACTCTCGCCTACTCAAATTAGGCGATGCCTCAGCATCGGTGCAACCTCCACGGCCACAAGGGAGTCACCCTTCAAACATGCTTACTTTGAAGGTGGGGTGTAGTGCCTTTCAAGGTACTCCACCACTTTCTCTTCAGCCTACCATAATGCTTTGCCCCTCTTCCAAGTATCATCTGAACACAATATATTTTTCCATACAACTAAGAACTCCTAGAGTTTGTGCTTCCCAAAGTCCCTATCTCGCATGTCGATCACCTCCTCGACCAAGTATTTTGGCCTGTCAAATACATTAGTTGGTCCCTGGGTTGGTATGTTGTGAAGAAGATCATATGTATTAGCATGGTGTGGGCAAAGCTAGCTCACATGAAAGATAGGGTGCACCTTCATGTACAAAGGAAAATACATTATGTAGGATACTTTGCTAATTCAGCCAAGTACCTCAAAGGGTCCATCGTATTTATGAGCAAGAGACTGGCTCAATCCTTTTTGCAGGTGGAATTGTAGAGCATCCATGCAGAGAAGAACCTGATCCTTGACCTTGAACCCAACATTCCTTCTGTTCGCATCGACACCTACTTTCATACGGTCACTCGCCTTGGTCAGGTAATACCATGCCAGGTCTACCCGATCATTAAACTCTTTCTAGTAGTCACTTGTATCCGTGCCTCTCAAACCTTGGTAAGCACTAGCTAAAATGAATGCAAGAGCTCATGGAGTCGCTCAAATCAGATTTCTAGACTATGCCTCTATCAAGATCAATGTTAAAACACACAATGCAAATAACAAGGATTGCACATATTATAATATGTAAACCATACAAGAATTCAATAGCACTACATGTAGGACCAAAAGTAACTATCTATTCATATCCCAACTCTTGTACATCTCATAGAATGCAAAACCATAAACTCGGGTCAGGCTCAGCTGACAATTCCCTAGCTAGAAACTTACAAGGGTCTTTGGAGAAATGAGCTCACTCTCAAGTCTATCCAACACCTTCATGCGAATATCTCAAAAACCAATCTCACCAAAAGACTCCTAAGCTTCACAAACAATTACAGTATACAAATGACTGTACAAAAATCCCAACTTGGATCGTCAAACCCCATTTATTTTAGGCATTTTTTCATACAATGAGGGTTTAGGGTAAAAGATTGAATGTAGACTTTAGGGTTTATTCTTATGGTTAAGGGATAATGTTCAGGGTATAGGTTATAAGGTTGATGGTAGAGGGATGAAGTTTGAGGGTGTAGGGTTTAGGGTATAGGGATTAAGATTTATGGAATTTGATATAGGGTTTTGGAGATTAAGAGAGAGGGTGAGATGGAGAGAGATAGGGAGATGTAAAGAGGGAAGGAGAGAGAGAGGTGATCGAGAGAGAAGTAGAGAGAAAAGGAGTAAGGTGGAGAGATTAAGAGAGAGAGGAGGGAGGGAGGGAGGGAGGGAGAGGTAGATAGGGATAGGTTAGATAGAGAGAAGTAGAGAGGGAAAGGAGGAGATAGATAATATTAGAGAGGGAAGGATGGAGGGAGGGAGAGAGAGATGAGATAGAGAGAGGAGGGAGGGATGGAGGGAGAGAGGGAGAGAGAATGGTGCTTGATAGAGAGTAGAGAGGGAAGGGGAGAGAGAGAGAGAGGAGGAGGAGGAAGGTGGGGAGATTTAGAGAGAGGGAGAGAGAGGGAAGAGGGGAGGAGGTAGGGAGAGGTAGAGATGGAGAGAGGGATATAGAGAAAAGTATATAGGGAAGGAGAGATAGTGAGGGAGAAGTAGACAGAGAGAATGGTGAGATAAAGAGTAGAGAGGAAAGAAGAGAGTGAGAGAAATGGGGAGAGAGAGAGAGAGAGGAGGAAGATTAGGGGATTGAGAGAGAGGGAGAGACTACCTGAAGAGGATGATGAAATTGCTAAATTTCATAATGAATACCATTCTCTAAGTGCAACTATTCGCAAAGATTTGACTTTCATGGAATTCCATGACATGAAGACTAAAAGAGGGCATAGGAGAAGGTATGAAGATAGGAAGGACATCCAACGTCACTTGGGAAAAATTATCTACTCAATTTATCATTTTAATTAAAATTATAATTAGGTCTAACTTTGATAGGCCCACAACAAATTACCCTCTATCAAATTAATTTTGAAATCTTAGCACCCATCCTAAAATATTAACTATAATGTTAACTAGAATACACTTGGTATCTATAGCTAACTCATCCATTAGTATTCCTTAAACTTGTTGACACAAGAAGGCCCATGTCCCCTAAGATGAGACTCGTTCAACAATTTCTTGCATGATTTATTTCTTCATTTAAGGATGTTCACCACAAGAGACCATTTTTATTGGGTTTCTTATTTTCATTCGCAAATGTAGTCTAATGTTTATCACTTATCTATCAAAATATTATTAGCCTTTAGATCTCTATAGATGAGTTCTAACCTGTGAAGATTAGTCAAGGCCTTCAATACATCTTTTAATATTGTTACAACTATAGACACTTCAAATAGACATCATCAAATGAAAATTTTAATATATTTGGTCAATCTAACCCACATATATAGCATAACTATACATAACCAAGTTCACACGTGAAAGAGTAATGAGTGTTTTTAAAAATTAAAGGTGGTCTCTCCCCTTGTAAAAATTTGGCATGTCCCCATGTCTAAGGCTAAGAGAAATATTTGAGTTCCTTACCTTGTAATATAGGATGGGTGCATGAAGATGGGTAGCAATTTTGTGGCCACTTTTTTTAAAAAAATTGAAAACTCATAACGCGAGTGCGTTATAATGCGCTTGCGTTATGACATGTTAAAAGCAAAAAAAAAGAGGTCTATTTCATTTTCATTTCTAACTATTTTTCTCTTCTTTCCCATGGCCAAAAACACTAGAATTCCACGCTTGCATTATAGACAGAGATTTTTTGCATAAAATTTCATCAACGGTTGTTGATTCATCGCCAGGATGCTGCCACATTGACGAGGAGGTCAAATAGGTAAGGATTTTATTTATTTTTCAATTTTTTAGTTTTAGGTTTTATTTGATATTTATTTTTTGAATTTGTAGATGTTAATCAACCTGGAAACCCTCCTCAAAATCCATAGCAAGAACAAAATCCTCAACCACAACAACAACCTCCTCCACCAATCCCTCAATACCCTCTTGGCACTCAACAAAATTTAATGGGTGAAATTGAGAACAATAAAAAAAATGAGGATTTAATCAGGAGGTTGAACGATCCAAACATTTCAACTGTGGAAAGAATGACCTTGGAAAATTAACTGCAAGATATGTTAAAAAATTTAGATTCAATCAACAAACAATTAACTGGTTGGCAGGATAGGAGGCAGGCGGCTAGGGCTTTTACCAAGATAAATTGTCATATAAAGATGTTAAAGATTTAAAAATTACAAAAGGTGATTTGTGTGCATTATTCACTAAACCACGGTCAAATGCAAATCTCTCCCTCAATACGAAGAGGTTTCTTATTCATTGGTGCCACCACCAAGATATTAGAAAATATTTTTGGGATAGGTGGTACATGGTTTTTGATGACCCACCATGTGCAACAATTGTGAAGTCCTGCAGTATTTCCTCAGGAAACTATACACTGAGTTCATCTTGAACAAAATCCCAAATTATTTTGATATGAGGGAATTCTAGGGGAGAGGTGGGGTTTTGGCACAAGATAGACCCGGTGCATAGCTGGATCCTATGCTGCAAGCAAGATGACCTCTCGCTAGGCCGCCTCATGAACACATCGTCATCCCTTTCATCACAAAGGAGAGTGCTAATGTAGAGACTCTGGAGGCCATCAGCTCTTTGACACAGAGTGTCATCCAACATGCTATCCCTCTTGTACAATGCAATCCAAGGGAGTCTTCGACAGGTGGGCTTTGATCCCATGTGTGTCAATCTTGCGGGGCGACTTGTTCATATGACCCCACGGACACTCAGGATACATCGTAAGAATTTAATTTAGCATGGAATTGATACTTAGGTAAAAGTTAGCATGTTCATTGAATTTAATTAATTAAATTTTGATTTTGAAATGCAAGATTAACTAAGAATTTAGTTTTATGACTTTAATAAACTTGCAGGGTCACAATGTTGATACTAGATACATCGGCCCTACACCTACTTATTTCTGTAGTACACCTATTGGTGGGGTATGTAAGTAGTAAAAAATTATAAATTTATTACATGTTAATAGCATTATTTTATGAATGGTATTTTAATATGTGATTTTGGATGTTGAATAGGCTAATATTGGAGGTTTCGAGGGAACACATCTCGGTGCCAGTGGATTTAGTCAAACCTTCACACAAGTAATAGAATAAAGACTTTAACTAATGAATTGTACTTAATAGATTTGTGTAGTTTATATTCATATCGTTGAGTGTGTTGCATTGCACATCATTCAAACTCAAAGCATTACTTCACATTCCATAACTCATAACTAGATGTTGATAGATGACAAAATTTCAGCTACAATATAGTTGTTTAGAAAGTCAACATATGTAGTGATGCAATTACTTCACATAGCATAAGTAATAAATCCAGGAGCAGCTTCCAATTGTATTTTCTTGTCTGGCATTCCATGAGACCACATTTTACTGAGGCATCTTTTCAAACAATTCACTACCTTGTATATGCTCCAAACTAGGCACACATTATGGCATGCTCTCACATATCTGAAACTCACTTGCAACTCTGTTGGAGCAACTGTCCCAAATCTAGCTTTTAACACTAAATTAGGCCTCTTTTTCAAAGAGACACCTCTTAAAACACACAACCAACACTTGAAACCTCCAAACAATCAAAAGATAGCCAAGAAAACCTCAAATTATTCAACTTTCAGGTCTCCTCACTCATTCAGACCCCTTTTCATAAAACCCTCACTTTCCTTGCAATCAATTAGGGCTTATTGAAAATTTTATGCCATGACCTCTCACAAGCTTATAATCACATCAATCAGGATTATTTATGCATATACATTCTCATTCCATCCTCAAATAGTGCTTCCCCAAAGTTCTACATACACTTTCTTCACAAAATCACTCCTTTTCACTAGTTTTCACCCTCTTTCACCTAGGGTTTCTCACTTATTCACTTCTCTAACCACTTACAACCTATCAAATCTTCTAAACACCCTCTAATTCATCTGCTCACAATTTTCAGGGGATTCTATCCACATCTAAACCCCTGTCCTCTTTTCACTCACTCTAGCCTTATTTAAGAAGCACCAAAACTATTTTTTCACTAGGGCAGCGAGGAGAACTCACACAAAAACCTCACCAAACCAATTCATTACCTTCTACACCTACTCCTAATTCAGACCGGTCCCTTCCACCAAGAAATAGTTGCTACAGAAAGGTGGAATGGACTTTTTAGTTCATTTGGGCAATCAAACCCTTAGCCCCTATTTTTTTACTGCTCAGGCCACCAAAAGCTTGAAACTCAATATAAAATGCTCAAATTAGTTTTAAATTGATGCCAACACCTAACTCCTTCAATTCACACACATTATAGATGCACTACCACCTGCACGGAACCGTACACTGGCAAATGATGGAGGAAAACACAAAAAATAGCAATATAACAGTGATATTTTATTAGTTTTCTCCTTCAAAATGCTTCAAAAACAGCTAACAATGATGAATCACTTCTTTTAAAAAATTTACCAATCATTTAAACTTCCTAAGTGCTTAATATTACCTCTACAACTACCTTGACTCTTCATATTCCTCCACTTGGTACCTTTTTTCATTTTTACAACATTGATTGACAACTTTTGTTAAGATTCTACAACTTTACAATTTATACCTAAAATGACTACCAAGGACCATTACAAACTCAAAAATGGATATTTAAGCCTTATTACATCATGAAAATACCTATACAACCTCAAAATCCTAATTTTTCCTGATGGAGGCATCCTCTTATAAAGGTGCATTTGCACCACTTTTTCAAACAACTCACTGCCTTTTCTATGCTAGCACATTTTCCATACATGTCTACCAAAATTTTTTATGAAATAGTTCATTTCTTCACTACTATGGATAAAATCTTAAAAAAGGTGTTTTCCAACAAACTATGGATGCTTGGAAAAAATCTATCAAAGCATAATAGTAAGCAATAGCATAGACAAGGTAGTTAGTAGGTTGAAAAAATGCCTCGAAGAAATGCGGTCTCATGGTGATGTAATGCCATTCCATCACCATGAGACGACATTTCTTCAAGGAATTTCTTCAAACAGCTCACCACCTTTTCTATGATACCACATTTTCCATACATGTGTAAGAAAGAATTTTATCAAACTACTCACTTCCTTGTTGCTATGGATAAAATCCTAAAATAGGTGCTTTCCAACAAACTATAGATGCTTGGAAAAGTTTCTATCAAAGCATAATAGTAAGCAATAATACCATAGAGAAGGCAATGAATTGTTTGAAAAATTCACAAAATAAATGTGGTCTTATGGTGATGAAATGCTATGACATGCATTTGTTTGTAATGGCATTCCATCACCACGAGACCCAATTTCTTTGAGGCATTTGTTCAAATAGTTCACTGCCTTCTCTATTCCACCATAGTTATCGTACATGTCTACGAAAGAATTTTATCAAACAGTTCAGTGGCTTGCTGCTATGGGTAAAAGCCTAAAAACACATGCTTTCAAACAAGATATGGATAGGGAAAATAGTAAGCATGATAATCAGAAATATATAGTTTAATAAGTACTCAAAATTTTGTTCATTATCTCATACATTATAAGTCATGACGTGGATCGCTATTGTAGTTTTTGTGATTGAATAATTTGTTGTTTTATTTTTAGATGTTGCAAGAAAAATCACCTCCGAATGTGACAAGGGCAATGGAGATTGGTGTTTCATCTGCTATATAATCCTGAATGGTTCTGATAGGGGAGGTATGAGGAAAAATACTAAATTTCAATTTACATTTGCTGTTATAAATGTTAGTTAGTGAAAAATCAAACCATTATTTATTTGTAGTTTAATTTCTATTTGGATGGTTTATACAGGGCTTGAGCATGCCTCAACATGGGCATGCGAATATTTCCCTCATGGAAAGTGATTGTGAGATGGTGGTAAGTGATTATTTTTTTAAATATATCATTTTTTATATTGTAATTTCTATATATTAATGTATTTACTTCTTATTTTAACAGTTAAAACTTCACCAAGAACTTAACAGTAGGAGCAATAGGAGCACTCCATGGCCAGCAATTATAAGCAGTGACAAAACCTATCCTCATCAGATGCGACAAAGGAAAGGAAGAATTTATTTCGAGCATGGAAATGAATTGATTTAAAAGAGCCCTTTTGGCAATGGCACCTACATGGCAGTTTTGTACATATTTTGTATTGAATATATTTGACGTGTATGCCTATATGGCATTCTCGGCGAAGCCTATATGGCTATTTTGTACCTACGACACATACTTATAATAGAGCATATATTGATGTATGCGTGCATGGCTATTTTCTTTTAATACAAATCTTTTTTATCGATGGTGTCCATATTTTCATTATAAATTCATGGTTCAATAGATATGAGTTACGTGTATTCAAGTGTATACGGCCACAACTTAAGTGTATGCTTTGTATTTATGTGTGTTCAATGTATACTACGACTTACATGTTTTCATGTGTATACATGTATTTTTGCATATAATTTGTCTTAGGAGTACATACTACATGTATTTCTATTAGTAGCACATCAAGGCTTATGTGTTTTGAGTACTTGTGCTTCCCTTATTCAAATGTACATGCTTGAATTATTCGTATTTTATACTTATTAATTGGTTAGCCCTAGCATTGATCATTGTTGTCCTTCATGGTTTGTCTTGAATATTAATTTATTGATGCTAAACAACTTTATGTAAAAGAAAAATACACGTTTTCAATTGGGATTCCATCAAATGATTCATAAAAATATTTCAAAAAGTATCCTTGATATTACAAAAATATATGTGTTTATACACTTCAATTGTGCAGTCACCCTTTGGTTCTTTCAAAGAAAAATGTGCCTATGCCACTATTACACTACACAGGTAAACCAAATTTTGTATTGTGGAACTATATTAAGCTACCACTCTCAAGACCAATGTAACAATGATAAAAAATAATGTTTGAGACTACAAGAAGACATCAAAATGGCTAGTGTACTAAAAAAATTCTTATGATTTCTAAAGAATGTTGATAAC
>VDFB02185079.1:0-28038 GCA_007258455.2 Sequoia sempervirens | reverse complement strand
CCTAGGACCCCCTACCCTTTATCTCTCTCCCCCTCACCCCCTCTCTTTCTAAAGGATTAAATTTGATGGTTGAATTTACCTGTCAACAATTTTTTTAATTACGGTTATCTATTGAAGCGTGCCCTTAAAACATTATGATATACCTTAGTGTATGTAAAATTATATATAAATCAAACATATATATAATTATAATTCTATATAAATTTTCACAGCTTATCCAAAATATCTCCTTTTACAATCTTCTTAAAATTTTGATTGTATTTTATAGCAAAAATCTTTAAATACGGTCATATGGCCATCAAATTTAAGTTCTCATTTAAAAACATATGTATATTAATATTAAAATTAGGGTGTTCGACCGAACATTCTTGGAATGTTCGGTCGAACCCATTTAATAAAGTTTTTTTAATTGCATGTTATGGTGGTTCGGTCGAACTATGGTTCGGTCGAACCCTAGTTCGACCGAACCTTTCCAAGATGTTCGACCGAACACATATTCGGTCGAACCCCTCTTTTTTCACCCTTGCTTCCTAAGGCACCAGAATTGTTGAAAATTTTGCGTTTCGAAGCTCAATTTCAGAATGAAAATGGAGAAGATCTCAAAAACCCAACTAGTATTGGGTTCCCCTCAAAACGAGCTATCCAACGAATATAATTTTAGTATGTTTTGATTATATTATCTATCTATTTTTTAAGTTTTATTAAATATAGGTTTTTCACTGAAAACAAAACTCTCTATTCTGCACAAGTGGAAAAATAGAAGATTATCAAAAAAAATTTAAAATATGAGTGCACCAGATATTGGAGTCCCTTGATCCAACGAAAAAGAAAAGAAATTTTGATACATACAGTAAAAGTTATGTTATATGGTCGTGCTATGTCTGAATTGTCATTTGATTGACTCGAAACTTGATTAAAGAAAAAATATTCAATAAAAACTATCTAACCAAGTGGAAGCACTAGATATCGGAGTTATAAATCTAAATTTGAAAGAATTGGAATTTTATCCTTCATGAAAAAAAGTTATGCTATATGGTGTGGCCACTTTTAAAATGTTGTTTTTGAAAAACCAATTTTTGTGGGAGATGGAAAAAGAAGTGCAATCTGATTCCAAAAAAATTGAAAAAAATATTTTTAGAATCTACAGACAAAATATGACAAGACTCTAGTTTACATCATCTTCAAATTCCTTACGGTTCAATCGCTATAGGTTCCCGAATGTGGAGATTGTGTTAAAAAAAAATATATCAGTGTCCAGTTAGGCCAAAAAGTGTAAACCACTATTGTGGGATCACCCGCAACATTTCAACAGAAGTAAAGATGCAAGCACATGAAGGAAACAATCAAAACACCATAACACCAAGATTTTTTACGTGGAAACCCTGTTAGTGGAAAAACCATGGTGGAGATTAATCCACAATTTATACTTTGTTAAAAGTATGAAGGAAAAGGGAATGCACATGCATTCAGGCACACTTCCTAGAGCTCATTTCTCAAAATAAGGAAGGCTCACTACCTTACAAAATGTTTGGATTACAAAAAAAGGTTGAACTGAGAAAGTAGCATCTACAAATGCCTGGTATTAGTTCTGGTGAAGCTCATAAATCAGATTTTGGACCTTCTATTTGATTTTGCACTTCGCTCTACTCTGCCTTAATTTGCTTCACAAAAATCCTCTTCTACACAAGTAAAATTTGCTCAACTAATTTTCTGATAGTTGTGCACACATCTACTCTACTCTTCACACACATTCACACCTCAAAATTAATTACCCAAACACTCATATATATCCACTATCAAGGATTTCAATCGCTTCAAGTCGGCTTCAGCAAAACATGAAATATTCTCCAACGGTCAACTCAAATCATAAATTATATTTAATACACACCCATAAAATTTAGCTAATGCTATGTTGGGACCCAAAACAAAAATACCAACACAAGAAACAATTAAATAATTACTCCTTATACATCTTCAACATGTACTACATTCACCAAGTCAGCCACCATGAGCAAATAAATAGAAAAATCATCCTACCGGATCTCCTAACTCATACACCAATTAATGCGATAGCACAAAACTTAACAATAAGATAAAATAAATGCTCAACAACCCTCCCTAAGATCCACAACCTAAAATGATAATCTAGTGAAGCATACAAATTGACATACTAACCGGATACCCTATTCTTCATTCTCACTTCTGGTAAAACTTTGTTCTTCACTTTGCCTATTGGTAGGAACAAATTATGATCTACAGACTAGAATAATGACTTAGGTTGCCATCAATGACAACACTAGAAGCCATATGCCAATAGTCTTAATGGATTCATTCCTACAATAGACATGATCAACAATGGATAATAGCCTCACCCCAAACAAATATGGCAAGTGATATTGTAACTTTGTTTTATCTTTTTATAGTCTTATCTTCTCAATTTATTTTATTGACTCATTCCTAGGATCTCTTGAGGATGTCCATAAGGATTTAGAGAAGAAGGAATGGGGGAAATTGAGTGTCATTTTGGTTTGTTGTATATAATATTTTTTTGTAATATTATCATGGTGAATACTTGCTTTATTGAGTTTATGGAAGTTTTGTTGAAACAATTCGTGTAGCAGTTACATGTTAGGTATTTCATACCCATTTTTGTAAATGGTCCAAAATTTGTGTAGCGGTTGCATGTTAGGTATTTCATACCTCTCTGTGTAAATGGTCCAAAATTTGTGTAGCATTTTCATGTTAAGGTGTCCTATACCTCTCTGTGTGATTGGTCTGAAAAGTTTTAACACAACCCAACTATATACTTTAAACAAAGTTTATGTATGTCTGGTATGAACAAGAATACTCTTTGTTTATAGAGTCAAATTCCACACAATGGATACAAACTCACCTTTTTCATTAATACCTTGGTGCATCATATTTGTTTGCTACATCAAATAGGATTGTTCAAAAACTGCAAATCCTCCAAGTAAGCAAAAACAACTCATCACTACTAACATCACATTTCTATCTATCATCAAATATTTCTTCTAATTAACATCAACCCTACATAGAAATATCATTAGTACCATATCCATCTTGCATCCGCAATATTTTCAATACATGTCATGATGATAATAAACCAATAAAAACATCATGTATGGGGCATACATCATCATATATCATCATCACATAAGCATAAACAAGAATGAATCAAAGAAGGTATATATCATATATATCATCATCAAAAAAAGGGGAGTACATCATCATTAGTGTGATAGGATATACATAATCATAACATATATATGAGGCCTCAACTAGGCCGATGAATATATATACAAAAAATCATGTCTATAATATGTCTCTAAACAACATAATAAAGATCAAGTACACTTCCCAACAAAAATGGAAACAATCTATAGACCAAGATACAAACCACCATCTAGATCTGGCTGTCTCTAACAAGATGACCACCTGTAATCATTTTAACTTGTGATATTAGGGTTTCACTCTTAACATGTAAAGCAACACAAAATGACACAAAAATGATGAAAAACAAGACTTAGGTTTGCAAGCAGGAAAAAACAAGAACATACAAGGGTTTTTGAGCAAATGCTTAGAAAGAACCAAGAAAAAGCAAGCTTTTCAGGCAAAGGAGAGGAAACAAGGGCATGGAAATAAGTCAAAGGAGAGGATCTTTGTCAAAGGTGAGCTTTCAAGACTTGAAATAGTCAAAAGCGAGCTTTTAGGTCAAATGCTCAAAACAAAAGTGAAGATTCTAGTCAAAGGCATGGAAATAAGTCAAAGGTGTGGATTATCAACATGCAAAAGTGAAAAAACAATGAAAATGCTCAAAAATCATAAAACTTCACCATTAACTAGTAATCAGGACCATTTTTACCCAATCTTCAAACGACCATATTTTGGTCATATGGAAGTATTTTTCAGTGCTTTTTTAAAAAAATGGGGTAGAATTTCATGGTCTTTGGAATGGTGTAGGTGGTTTTCAGATTTTCTACAATTAAATTTTCCATTGGTGTTGTGAGCTTGACCTCAAACTTGAAATTTCCAGCCAACCTCTTGAGGGGGTAGCACAGAGTCCTACCATCATTCCATGAAACACTTAGGCACAGTGGGGCATAAATTTTTTTCAAAAACTTGATCTTAAAAATATAATCTTTGAAAAAAAGCAACCAGTACTTTATATCAAAGAGGGGCAAAATGTAGACATGTAAAATTGACTTAACACCTATCACAACTCAGAATGTCTTGAAATAACTTGAATCAACCTGAAACGTCTTGAAACATCTCTGAATCAACCTGAAACATCTTGGAACATATTTGAATCAACTCAGAATGTCTCACAACATCTCTAAATCAACTCGGAACATTTCAGAGACTTTGAATCAGCTCAGAACGTCTCAAAACAACTCTGAATCAACTCGGAATGTCTTGAAACATCTCAAAATCATCCCATGACATCCAAAACCCTAATATCCTCTATTAATAAAATAATAAAACACTATTTAATTAATCAAAGTTATTTCATCATTCTCAAAAAATTAAGTAAATATCGTTTATTTAATAAAGTCTTGAAAACCCTAATTCTACTATTAATTGAATAATATAACATTACTTGATTAATTCATGTTTCATCATTTCAACCAATTAAATAAATTACATTTATTTAATAAAGTCCTAATTTAATCTTATTTCATCCTGATTAGTCAAACAAAACCAATAATTTGATTACATCACTAATTCACCATATTGCTCAAAATTAATTAAATTATTAAATCATAATAATTTAATTATCACACTTTCCTCCAAAATTTGAATAAATTAAATCAAACTATTCAAACTATCAAAAATCAAATCAAACACAAAAAGGAATTAATTAATATTCCTCACCCACTTTTTGATTGAGAAAATCATGGATTGCTAACTAAGCAATCCAATTTTTCTAACTCAACCATCTAATTCCTAACTAAACCCTAACAGGTCAATCAATTTCTAACTAAGCAATCAATTGCTGACTAATCAATCTAAAACCCTAACTAGCCAATCTATTATTCAATCACCCTAATTGCACAATCAACTTTGCACAATCTTCTCATGTCAAAATCCTTTCAACACATTTTGACCATTGATTTGGATATTCTCTAACATGATCCTAATTGTCGATTAAAAATCTCTTTTCCTATAAAACAAACCTCTCTCCTCACAAATATGGATCATAATTTCAACTTACCTTATGCAACAAAGTGTTGTCGCAATCACCATTGATAGAGCTTCAACCTTTTTTCAACCAATCAAGCATCATTCATCAATATTTTGCACAAAAGCAATGGAGGCTTTGTAGTGATACAAACAACCCAACATCATGCAAATACACTCCAACATGGGATGGTAATCTCTCTTTTGTTTGTTTGAATTCCTTTTGAATATCTTAGGATCTCATTTCATTCAAATAGCTTAGATTGTACATTTCATGAGTGATGGAATATGATAGATTAAGTTTTTTTGAATTAGATAGTTTTATGATTTCAATCTTGCATTGATCGTTTCCCTTAGCATTTTCCTAATGGATTCCTTCCCCCTCACACACACACAAACAGGTGATCCCACAATAGTGGTTTACAATTTTTGGCCAAACTGGACACTTAAATAATTTTTTTTAACTAAATCTTCACTTTCAAGCACCTATAGCGGTTAAACCATGAGGAATTTGAAGATGATCCAAACTAGAGTTTTGTCAAATTTTGTCTTTAGATTCTAAATATATTTTTTTCAAAATTTTTGGAATCAATTTCCACTTCTTTTTCCATCTCCCTCAAAAACTAGTTTTTTTCATAAAATAGCATTTTTAAAAAGTGACGCTCACCATGTAATGCATAACTTTTTTTCCATGAAGGATAAAATTATAATTCTTTCAAATTTATATTTATAACTTTGATATCTAGCACTTCCACTTGGTTAGATAGATTTTTATTGAATATTTTTTCTTTAATCAAGTTTCAAAGTCAAACCAATTATAATTCAGACATAATGCGATCGTATAACATGTAACTTTTTTTGTATGTATTGAAATTCAATTTTTTTTTGTTGGATCAAGGACTTCAATATCTAGTGCACTCATATTTTTCAAAAAAAAGAAATTGATAATCTGCTATTTTTCCACATGTGCAGAATAGAGAGCTTGATTTTTGGTGAGAAACGTATGTTTAATAAAACTAAAAAATTAAATACATAATAAAACTAAAACATATTAAAATTATATTCGTTGAATAGCTCATTCTGAGGACTACCTGATTCCAATTGGGTTTGTGAAGTCTTCGCCATTTTCATCTTCAACCTGAGCTCCCAAGTGCAAAAATTTAGATTTGAGGGATAAGTGGGGTTCGATCAAACCCCTAAGGGTTCACTTGAACTAGTGAACCACCTTTCTATGTGTATTTTATTTGGTTTTTTGGGTTGGAAATGAGGGGCAACAATTAAATGGGTTCACTTGAACCTATACGTTCATTCAAACCCCTAAAACCAATTTTTTTCCACGGGGTTATTTTTTGTTAGTTATCCTTCCTCCATCAAATTGTAAACCACTATTATGGCTTCACCCACACACACAAATATATATATATATGGCTTTTAGGGGCACTTCCCTCAAACCCCCACCATGTCACATAGCCCTTGGACCCCCCACTAGGGGGATGGGCCCCTAGGAACCCATAGGGGAGAGTATCCCCCAATTCACCCCTTCACACTGAAATATATTAACCTATTATAATTGCAAGATTGAGACACCATTTTTCCTAACATACTTTTAATATATCATTTGTATATCAAGACATGAGACCTCTTGAAATTATTTCTCACATGTTTCCACTTATTCTTATTAATTTCAAACAATTACCATTTCATCTTTTAGGTGTAACAATTCCCACTCTCTAGCTTGCATGCAAATTGTGTTATTTATGTTTATCAAGACCTTCTAATTTTACTATCAATTGCATACCCTTTTTGGTAACTAAAAATAGAGAAATTATTTCAAAATATGAGACATTTTTTTAATGGTTACCTAACAAGTTTCAATTTTGTACCTAATCTTTGGTCAAGGCTTCCCCCTAGACAATGTTGTCATGGTGTATGTCATGACTAGTCAATATTTTCAAGTAGGCCATTTTACGTATGACAAGGTCTTATCCTTTTGATCCAACCACTTCCAAATTTCATAGCTAGATTCAAGAGCTAGTTCTAAGAAACTTTCAAATGGACCAATTATTTGCATAGGTGTATCTTAACCTATTTTGTTATATTTTATCTTTCAATACACTAAAATTCACTACTTGTTGATTTCCAAGTCCTACATGTTTCTAATTTACAATTTTATATAGTTATCAATCTAGTTCATATTCCTATCTCACATTGTTGTAGATTATAGTTAGAATAGTTGGATGTAGCCTTAGGTAACTTTAATTTACACATATTTTTCACACACAACAACACTTAATAAGAACATAAATAGATTCTAAAAAAATTCTTCATTAAGGTTCTTTCAATGTATTTCAATTTTTTGATACATTATTTTTATGTTTGACCTTGGAATTGTGCTTTTATATATGAAGAAAAAATTTCTAGATGAGGATTTGGAGGAGATCTATAGTACACAACTAGTACACTTTTTTAAATGGACTAAAGCATTATTTTACACCAAATGATATAGATGATATGAGCCACATCCTTTATTGCAATTGATAGTTTGATATGGTTTGCACCAATCATATATTACCCAAGTAGTGGGAGTCCTAAGGAGATATGTGTGTCCATCTTGGATAAGGAGTATTGTATAATAATGTAGAGGGTCTTCAAGTATCTTTGATACACATTGAATTTTTTTATTTTTGCTACCATGGAGGATAGGCCTTTAGTAGGAAAATGGATATACAAAGTATTATGAATTTCTAGGTAGGAGGTGTGGATAGAAGATAATTCACCTAAGGATATGGGTGATCCCACAATAGTGGTTTACAATTTTTGGCCAAACTGGACACTGAAATTTTTATTTTTAACTACATCTTCACATTCAGACACCTATAGCAGCTAAACCGTGAGGAATTTGAAGATGATGCAAACTAGAGTCTCATCACATTTTGTCTGTAGATTCTAAAAATATTTTTTTCAAAAATTTTGGAATCAACTTGCACTTCTTTTTCCATCTCCCACAAAAACTGATTTTTTTCAAAAAAGAGCATTTTTAAAAAGTGACGCACACCGTATAACATAACTTCTTTTTCATGAAGGATAAAATTCTAATTCTTTCGAATTTAGATTTGTAAATCCGGTATCTAGTGCTTGAACTTGGTTAGATAGTTTTTTATTGAATATTTTTTCTTTAATCAAGTTTTGAAGTCAAACCAATGACAATTCAGACATAACCATATAATGCGTAACCTTTTTTGTATATATTGAAATTCAATTTTTTTTTGTTGGATCAAGGACTTCAATATCTGGTGCACTCATATTTTTCAATTTTTTTTTTTGATAATCTGCTATTTTTCCACATGTGTAGAATAGAGACCTTCATTTTTTGACAAAAAACCTATGTTTAATAAAACTAAAAAACAAATACATAATAAAACCAAAACATATTAAAATTGTATTTATTGGATAGCTCGTTTCAAGGACTACCTGAATCCAATTGGGTTTCTGAAGATTCCCCCATTTTCATCCTCAACCTGAGCATTAGAGTGTAAAAAATTAGGTTTTTTGTGTGAACAAAGTCAAAAATTAGGGAAAAGGGGGGTTCACTAGAACTAGGGGGGTTCTAGCGAACCAGGGTTCATTCAAACCCCCTCAATATGCATTTTTCCTTTTGTTTTTTGGGCAGGAAATGTGGGCCCCATGATTGATGGGTTTGATTGAACCCTAGTTCGGTTGAACCCCTTTATGGTTCGGTCGAACTTGTAGGTTCATTTGAACCCCTAAAACCAATTTTTTTGCCATGGGGCCATTTTTTCTCTGTTTTCCTTCCTCCATCAAATTGTAAACCACTATTGTGGCTTCACCCATATTTGGTTACCATATTATATGGTATAGTTAGTTGGATGAATGGTGAATATGTTATGGTTGTTACTTTTTTCTACAACAACTTCAAAGGAAAAGTATATGGAAGCTACTCAAGTATATTAGGAAGAGATTTTGCTATGGAGATTGTGTTTAGATATTGGGTTATAATTAGGTTTCATTATGAATTTATAGTGCCACTAGCCTCACTAAGAACCTTACATTTAATGTATCAAAAGAGCAAATTTTTATAAATATGGATGTTGCAATTAATTTAGTGGAGCCCATGAGTACAAAGAAGCACTAGTCATGCATTTTTGTTATGGGGATTTTTACTCTTTGTAATGATATTTTCCATGGTTGTCCCTTTACTATTTTGACCACTATGCAATGTATACAACAAGTGGGAAAGTGTTAGAAAAGATACACCTTACATATTAAAATTTTATATTTAATAATATTTTGGTAAATGTATATATGAGACACTAGACATTAGAATTGGGCAATATTTTCCTAGGGGAGGTTGTATTTGACATTGAAAATGTATTTAATATGGATGCCACTTTGGTAATCATGGTTTATTAAGAACATTGTCAATTGGGCTAATTGGAGGAATGTATTTAAATATTTGGGATCATTTTAAAATATATTTAGTTTTATAAAAGTCATTAATGATTGGGGAAATAGGGGCAAGCTAATCCTACGCATGAGTATAAAAGGGGGTAGCTTTGAGAATGTGCAATAACATGTCACATTTTGTAGTGGAAAACTTGGGATCTCAACTTTGTGCATTGATTATTTTATCTTGGGGCATTACTTATGGATGACAAGGTGGCTTTGGAAGCTTCTAGTAAGTTCTACTATCAATTTTCTCACTTACCTATACAATAGGAGGCTTTGGATGTTGTCACTTATCATTTAAACATATTGTAATTGCTAATTGTTAGTGGAGCTTGGTGTAAGAAGATCAATGATTGAGTTTCTTGTTGAAGATATCTTAAAGAGGATGGAGTGGGAAGTGTGAGTGTAATTTATTCTTGGATCAATATCATGGGTTTAATACTAATAGTTTCTTACTAGTGTAAAAGGTCAAATGGTGACAACATAATAACGTGTCAATTTTTAACATTATTGGGCCACCAATATTAATATTTTTAATATTCAACCTATTGTGTCAACTCTACCAAATAAATGGTCAATAATTTAAGAATGATGTAAGATAATAAGTTAAAGAACTTTTTATGTAAAAGCAATTTATAATTTTTAAAAATTGTTTAAATAACTATTTCTATCATTCTCCTTAGTATTTTTTAAAATTATTTTTATTGACATTTTACTATAACACATAGTTTTCATTACAAATAAAATTATTGCATGTTTTCTTGAAATTAGATCAATTCCAATATCTAGTATGGATATTTCTTTGTAATTATTTATTCAATATTTTATTTATTAATAGTTTTTAATTGGAACTAATAAAAAACTTGACATATTTTACCACAATGTGTTTCACATAGTTTATACATAGAAATTATTTTTCCATTGAAACAATGACATACATCTGAAAATAAAGTGATTGATTTATTGGTTGTGTTTGTGTTATATGTGGTTAGATTAAACAATTAATAATGAAAATTAATTAAGGAAAGAAATAAAGTTAGAAATTTTATTTTATTTGATAAAGAAATAAGGTATTAAATGCAAATGAAAAATTAATGTTGGCATCAATTTTACAAAAAAAAATTGGTAATTGAAATGGATTGGTATCATCTTGTTTGAAATTTATTATTGATATAACTTTAACTTGATAAGCGTGATTTTGGATGTTTTACCATTTAATGGTTAGTTTAGTTGTCATTTAGCAAATTTCAATTTGTAAGAAACTTTATAAAAAAAATTATCAATCTACATATCTACATTCTCTTTGTTTTAGATTTTTGTTATTATTTGTCACTAAATTTTAAAAAAATTCATAATTATTTTGTTTAATATAGTGTAGAATATAAATAAATACATAATAGGCATATTTTCTTATATGTGTGTTTGTTCCCTTGAACATAATATAAACTTACATGTATATTAGATGGAAGTTTTGAAAAGAAAAGAAATTATTTAATGGGATGCTTTTTGTTTTATTTGTTACTATTAAATCAAAATTTAAGATTGAATTCTAATTTAAGACAGATCCATTATGCTTTTATTATCTTAATTCTTGTTTTGTTTAAATATTTTTAATCTTCAACTATTGCATCTAGTATTTTGTAATAAATCAATTATGTTTACTTACAAGTAATGAGTACATTATATAAGGCATCATACTTTTTTATTAGAAGATGATTTTTTATTAAAGAGAAAAGTAAAGGGTACAAAAATATTTAATAATTACACTGGATGTTTGAATTAAACTTGAGGTAGAGCTTGAAAAAGTGAAATGTTGAGAAGGAAGTCCTCCATAATATTTTGTTGCCCAACGTCCAACTATTTATTTGAATTGTTCCAACCTTTGGTGTAATCCAAATTTGGATAAAATTATTTAAAATTCTATTACTTCTTCTATTAATTTTTCTTCAATCTTGTGATGACATAGTACATTATGTTTTATGTATGTCCATTCTATGGTTGAAAACTTCCATTTTGGTCATATATTGATGCATACCTACCAAATGATGAATCTAAATCATTCAACATATCCATGTTTGTAATTGTAGCATTTTGTTTTAAAAAAATGGGAAAAATGAACATAAAAATAACTTGATTTTGACATTGCTTGCCTTTTTTTTTTATTGAGGTTGACTTGCATTTCATTGGCTCAATAAATTTCTCTTTCAAGGTATAATTTGGTTGAGAAGAGTTATTATGTTTATTGTTTTTGTTTGTGTACCTGCATAAGAATAATTGTTGGTATGAGTTTTCCACAGTCCATTAAGTTACTTTAAGCTTTTGGATTCAACTGTGTCAATTTTTTTGTCAATATGAGTTTTCCATAGTCCATGAAGTTACTTTATTGAATGTTAATGTTTGCAAAATGAACATCAAAAATAGAATGTTTTTGGTATTGATTACCTTTTTTTTTATTGAGGTTGACTTGCATTTTGTGGCCCCAATAAATTTTTCTTTGAAAGTATAATTTTGTTGAGAAGAGAAAATATACTTTTTCTTTTTGTTTGTCTACTTACATAAGAATAATTGTTTGAATCAATTTTTGTATGGGAAAATATTGTGTAAGACATATAGTATGAACTACATAGTCTTAATGTGAAAGAGATTGGATTATTAAGTGCATACCTGATTTTTCATAGCACAATTATTTGTAAGTGATTCTCCTCTTTTTTCTTGATCACTGTGCATGGTTTGTTTTTCATTTTTGAGTATCATTCAAAGGAGTTAAAATAGTTGCAATATTAATGTTTGCAAAATGAACATAAAAAATAGCTTGATTTTTGTATTGCTTACCTATCTTTTGATTAAGGTTGACTTGCATTTTGTGGCCCCAATAAATTTATCTTTGAAAGTATAACTTGGATGAGAAGAGCAATTATACTTTTTCTTTTTGTTTGTGTAGTTGCATAATAATAATTGTTTGAATCAATTTATTAATGACAAAATATTGTGTAAGACATATAGTTTGAACTACTAATTATGTGAAAGACATTGGATTAGTAAGTGCATGCCTTATTTCTTCATAGTGCGATTAATTGTAAGTGATTCTTCTCTTTTTTCCTAATCATTGTGTATGGATTGTTTTGCATTCTTGAGTATCGTTCAAAGGAGAATGTTGGTTGGATTCATAGTCCATTTAATAATTTGACTCTTGATAGAGCTATAAATGTTAGTCCTTGTCTTTCAACTTTACAAATATCTATTGTTGCTTTTTGTAAGGTTAGGCCTTGTGATTTATGAATAGTAATTGCCCATGCCATGGATAATGGTATTTTCCTATGATTACCTAGTGATATAGGTATTATAGGTATAGTTTTTGGATCATTTTGGTTCCATGGTGGGCCACTGTAGTTATTGATTCTTACAACTACATACATTGGAATATTTGGTGGTTTAGAGCCTACATTGTAAACAATGTCAACTACCTCCCCAAGGGATCCATTTACAAGTCCTGCTTGAGTCAATAAGTTTGTTGTCAGCATGATTTGTTGACCTTTGCATAATAGAAGTTGTTTTTGAAGCTGGTCATCTTGTGTGTCAATGTCTAATTTGGATCTTGTGTTTATTGTAATACATAATGCAATTGGAAGGTTTAGCTATTTTAACATTGTTTTGTTGTGTAGTTTGACTAAATCATTTGTTGCAAATAGGTGAATTGAGTTGTCAAATTCTTTTTTTTCTGTAGTTGTAAGTACTTTGTTTGTATGTGTCATTGATATCTCCCAATCTTGTTCTTTTGGTTTTGCATTATGTATGTTTTTAAGTGTTTCACGAAATCGTGTTTGAGTTTGATCGGCACCTTGTTGACAAAACATTGTTTATAATATAACTACTGTAGTAAATTGTTCCCATAATAGTTTGGCATTGGAATGTGATGCATAGATGGATTTGTCCATGACTAGTGGCAGTTGCACGAGGTCTCCTATTAGAATTATAGATAAACCACTGAAGCACTTGTGTTGTGTTTGAGGAAATGCTTCATGCAGTCTACTATCTATTTTTAATAGTAGCTTTGGGCCTATGAAACTCATTTCATCTATGAGGATGTACCTTATATGTGTTTCATTTCTTCTTGGAATGTTGTTAGTGTTTGTCCTTGTAATGGTTTTATTTGTTTTATTGGAATCCTAAGCTTTGAATGTATAGTTGGTGCTTGTATGTTAAATGTTGCAATTCCTATGGGAGCTAAAGCAATTAATGGGCTCTTTTGCTGTGGTTGCTTACTTTGAAGTGCATTCCTTATACAAGCAATAAGATATGATTTTCCAGTTCCTATTGTTCCTTGAATGATCATATGCAATGGTTTGTTTAAGGAATGATCTTTGTAGTGGTTTTTTATTATTGTAAGTGTTAGGTTTTGTTTTGGTGATAATTCATAATTTTGGACATCATTTCTTGTGGCCATGTTTTCATTTGGTTGGACACTTTTTTGATGTTTATGAAGTGATTTATAGTGGCATGTAAATCTGGGTGTACATTGTGTTGATCCAAGTTGTTGCTATCAAAATCATGCCTACCGAGTAGTTGGAATTCATCTAGATTTACATTATTAGTAAGTCCCATTTATGATAGCAATTCCCATTCAATCAATTATGATGTATCTGTTGTGTTTACCTCATTACAAGTATCTTCTTTGTCATCACTATTAGCTTCCATTTTAATTGTGCGATCAATGTGCCATACATCATTTTTTTTGTATATTTAGTAGTCATTCAACGATAGTGTTTGTAGCTTCTTCATGCTTCAGTGATGTTTTCCATGTTCATCATTTGTTCCTATCTTCTGGGAAAATTTCTTCTTTATTGGAGGCTTCTTCATCCTTCACTCTTGTTTGGAAGCTTCTTAGTCCTTCACTTGTGTTTCTCTCTTTTGGAGAGGAGTTTTTCCCACAAGGTTTTCTCCTTTTCTCCTGTTGTGAGAGATCTTTTACATTTGTACATGATGGGCACCTCATCTGGCCTTGTTTGTCGGGACCCATCTTTGCTTTCATGCTTTTTTGTCTTTAGTTTCTTAGCTTCTCCCTAAGTTCATCTTAAGGGGGGTGTTAGAGTAATAGGTTGTTTACTTGATTAATTTAATCATGTTGATTAATTAATTAAGTCACCTTTACTTTATTTCACTTAAGCTAAACTTAGGAATCTTTATTTATGCATTATTAAATTATTCATGTTGTCTCATTCATTATGATTTTAACACTCGTCACATGCTAATTTAATCCTCTCCTAGGGTTCTCACTTTAGGGTTTTGATCTCCTTTCTTAAGGATTGATCTCTTTGTAATTATTTAATCTTCTTGAGCAAATCTTCTCGGGTAATGCATTTTTGCTTCATGTTTGCAGAGCACCATTCTCGTGTCTCTTGATCTCCTTTGGTGACAAGTTATTTGCTTGTAGGTGTTCATTGGGATCTATGAGGTTGGATTCTCAACTTGAAATTTGTCACATGCTAATTTAATCCTCTCCTAGGGTTTTCACTTTAGGGCTTTGATCTCCTTTCTTAAGGATTGATCTCTTTGTAATTATTTAATCTTCTCAGGAAAATCTTCTTGGGTAATGAATTTTTGCTTCATGTTTGTAGAGCACCATTCTTGTGTCTCTTGATTTCCTTTGGTGACAGGTTATTTTCTTGCAGGTGTTCATTGGGATTTGTGAGGTTGGATTCTCAACTTCTACATGTCTTTTGTAAGTCCTATGTCAATTTCTATGTCACGAAAGTTCTTGTATAAGAGTAATTTACTCCAACAAAATGTTTCATAGTGTTTTGATTCCTCCTTTGGAATAGTATAGAACTTTGGGAAGACATTGATTATTCCTTTTACTTTCCTCTCTTTCCATTTACATCCTTTGCGACATGAAGAGTAGTTGAAGGATCTTGTAGATTCAAGCAATGTTATTGTTTCTAATTGTGTAGGGCATTGCATATAGGAATGTAAGTAGCTAGTTTTGAGTTCGTTTTGACTTGTGGTTCTTTTGAACCAATGAAATAATTTTCATCCAACATTCAATGACATAAATGATTGATTGTAGATGACAAGGGGAAATTTCTAGAGCATATGACATGTTTCTTGTGCTATATCACAGTCAACCACAAGTTTAGTCATGAATTTTTGATATGCTATTAAAGCTTCATCTTCAGGTTTTTGATTTGCAACAATTCTTGTTAGCATATTAAGACAACTCTTTGATGTTCTTTTTGCTTTTGAAGCATATTTGGCAATGTATTTGAGAAAAAGTGTTCATGAGATGACTAGTTGGCAATCTATATTAGCTCTCCATATTGATATCATTTGTGGGTTATGTATGTTTAATCTATAATCATTTCTTGCGGGTTCATATTTTTTTTAGCATCATTGTCAATTGATAATGTAGAGATTTAAGTTGTTCTTTCCATGGAGCTTTGTATCAACATTCTATTTTATTCCCTTTCTCACACAGGTATGTTCCCTCAATGCATTTTGTGTACCTTTGGACACAGTTAATTAATTCTTCATAGTCACTACTTGCATTTGTACTAAATATTTCATTTGTGTTTAACAAACATGGATCATCAAGTGGTGATTGATGTGTTGTGTTGTTGGTTTGATATAGTACGAAGGTTCCAAGCAGTGACATATTTGTCAAAAAAAAATCATGCTCTTTCAACTTCCAAGTTATCTTCCCAATCAAGCTTGTCCATGTTTGGAGCATTTTCAAGCCAAAGGAATCAGTGGACATGTGCAGTTCCACGATGTTGCCACTCATACCTATACCAATATTTTTTTGTGTGTAGGAGCTTCTTAATGACTTCTTGACGAAATATTATGAATCGTTGATGTAGATATAGGGATGTGGTATGGGGATTATTGATTATGTTATCTATACGAATTTTATTTGATTGCATTGTTAATATTATGTCTTTTGAGAGTAGTAGTTGTAAATCTGGCCATTTTGTATATGTTGCACTTAATGTGAAGAATAGAGTTGGTGATCCTATTTGGTTGATCATATTTGATAGCTTAGCATGACACTTGTTCCAATATGGTCTTGTTCCTCTCATTGAAGATCCGAAATGCATAAGTTGTTCAACTAGCTATTCATTTAGAAGTCTTTTTAGGCGTCTATGAAGGCTTTCAATAGTGGTTGGTATGGTGTCTTTTGCATTTTTTTTAAGGAAAACTATTGTAAGTCCTTGGCTACGATGATGCATCATAAGATTGGAGGTGAAATATCAAAATATTGGGTGTCTTCCAAATCTTTGGTCATGAAATCGCATTAAATGTAATGCATATTCATGCATTTGTACTTCCCTAATTCGCTCTTGCATTTTCAATGCATTTCCATTTGGAAAAAGTGTGGGAAATGCCATATCAAGGAGGCCTTCAATATTGCATTCATTTATTGGAGAAGAGCTTATTTCGGGCTAATTAATAGTGCTATTTTTTGGTTGTTCATTTTGTAGGGCTTCTTTAATAATTTATAGTTCATGTGGTAGGTGGCCTAACCATAAATGATGATGTGTATGTTGTTGAATTTAGAGTTTCTTCTTCTTTATTATTAGATTCAATGTTTGGGGCGAGTGTTTCTTCTTCAATTTCAATTGTATGAAGCATGTTTGAAATGTTTGTACTTGTTTTTGGGAGTTGTTCTAGGTTGGTTTTATTTATTTGAACATCGCTATAGTATGGGTCATGTTTGACCTTGTATTGCAATGCATTTCTAATACGACTTTTTCTTACATAACAATCATAATAGTTTCCTCTTGTATTTAATCTTCAAACAATTAGGACATCTAGGTCTGTAATTCTAATTGGAAGTTCTTTTGCAATATTTTTTATGTCTTATGGGAAGCTAATAGTGTGGCCATTGTATTTATACTAGCCTTCACGAGCATGGGTGACTTGTAGTATTGAGTTTACTCTTGCAATGATCATCTCTTCTACTTGAGTTAGATTTTGCAACATAGTTGGTTGTTCTCCTGGGTCCATATTATTAAGGTATGAAAAGTGATGTGCACCTTTCTCATTGAAACATCATTTGCAAATACAATTTTTGTTTGATGAGTGAACAAGCATACCAAGGTAGCATTCCTTACATATAATGCATGTTTGCAAGTTTGATAGTCCATCTATTATGTTTTAGAATTTTTAGATGCATTCATGAACTTATTGTTGTTGTTTAATGATCTATTGTAGGTTGTGTTTGAAGTAGTGTTTTTTGTGTATGTTTTATAGATGACAACGCACACTTATTTCCTCTTTATGACGAGAGTAGTAATCTCAACTTCTTTTATGACTTTGTATTCGTTGAAGTTCTATTTGATGGGTTTCGGTTACACTTTTTACATTACTACTAGCCATTATTAGTAATTCAAAATGTGAAATTGTACAGAAAAACACAGACATAATCAAATATATATTTATAAAGTTATGTTCTATACTTTTAAATATATAAACAGTTAAATATATGTATATTTGTAGTATTATTTTAGGTAGTTGTATTTGTATGAGAAAATCTAGTATAAATGCCATATCTATTTCCAATGGTGTTTCAATTTTCATGCAGTTGTTTTTGCAAACTATCAAAGAAGATGAACTCTAAATACATAGTATCGTTTCCTTTATTAATCCCACATATGCCATAAAAGCCTCTACTTTTCCCATACTCAATTGTGATTTTTGAAACGAAATATGATTATTGGTTTGGACTGCACCATGATAAGTTTTAATTTTGACTGCATAGCCTAATTCATATAGGTATGTTTTTAAGTTTGACTCAATGTTCTATTTAAGTTGTATTTATTGGTGGTAAAATTCAGTTTCTAAAACATTGGTATAGAATTGCAAACTAAAATTGAGCTTTGTTCCTTGTAGGATCATTCATGTTGTATACATTGTTTAGTGCTCTTGCCATCTTTGTGGTACTGTTTGTGCCTGAAACTAAGGGAAGAACTCTAGAGGAAATTGAGGCATCACACACATAAAATTTGGGGTGGTTAAGAATTGGCTTGTCTATCTAGCATGATGACAGTAGAAATGAAGAGGCATAGCCCTACTTTTCTACATTATGTTAATCCACCATATGTTAATCCACCACATTGGGTTGACACATTATGTAAATCCTCTCTTTTCAAGTTTGTTTCAGCCTTTTACTTGCTTAAATTCATTCCATGTGACTACTTCACAAATTCAAGCACTCAAGCAAGCATAGTTATATTTTACAACAGCAAGTAGCCCTAAAATTCGGTCAATACAAGTTTACGAATCAGTAATACGTTTTTGTTACACTATTGCTTTTGTGCATTGGAACTTCATTTTTGCAAACTAATTTACAGCACCATTAGCATGTATTTCTTAAGTAAAAGATGTAGAGAGCAACCCAAAGCTGAGCAAACACCATTTTTTTGCCTTATGCATGTTGGTTTCAATAGCTTATTGCATTGGATCAGCACAAAGTAAATTTAAACCCATGCTGGTGAATCACACATTAGAATATCCAAGTTGATTAAGGATAAAAGATTAAGTTCAGAACTTGGGAGGATTGAAACTGAAGGGGGCTATTGAACATGGCATGATCAGCAGGCTCTAGTACTGTAAAAAGTGTGTTGTGAAATCCAACGCATAACCTTTGGCAAGGAGAGTTTGCACCAGTAGATGGGAGTATACAAATTGAAGACTTTAGTTTTGTTTCTATTTACCTACATTACTATTTGTTCACAAAGGTGATGTAATGTCTTCAATTGTTCTATTGAATTGTGAGATACTTTTGCAATCAAGATGAGATCATCCACATAGAGAACAAAATTCGCTTTTTCTTCTACTCATCTGACTTATCCATGTATAGTTCATACAATGTGAGGGATACCAGGCAATTTTGTTTGACACCAACATCATTTTCGATACACATTGATAAACCTATAGGTGTTCTGAGTTTGGCTTGCACTTGATCATGAAGCTTGTGAACTTCTACTCTATACTTCTTTGGCACACTAGGTTCCTCATGCTTTTCCAAAGTATGCTTCTACGCAGGGTTTGAAAGTTGTCTTAAAGTCAACATAACAGCACAAAACTTCTTCCCTTCACTCATCCCATCCCTTTTGAAATAGACATCAGAGTGTAGCAGTAATCAATTGTAGAGTGTTTAGATCTAAAACATTAATATGATTTCTCCCTCCCTTGTTTTCATACCCAACTTCAGATTCTACACTGTATCATACTACTGAATAATTTTGGGGGCAGTGGGTTGATTATTGTAGTTTGGCAGATTATTTACATCTCCATATATAAAGAGTAAGCAAGACAACACTGATTTTCTAATTTGTTTTTAAATATTGTTATGTGTATTTTTGGTTTTGTTGCACCTCTTTACAAAACTCCTTCATACTGTGTTTCCCAATAAATCTTAGCTCTTTTCTCTACATTTTCCTATATCAAGATTCTCTTTGCTACCTTGCATTCATCCCCATGCCATGAGCTTGCTGAAAATCTTTTTATATAATATTGTTGTGGAAGCTATATTTTGTAATATTTTTCATTATCTTCTTACTATATTTTTGGGAAGTACGGCATCCTCCTTTTTAATGCATTGATACCACATTGAGTCGAATATATCTCTTTTTACATGCTTTGAATGATTGGACTTATTGCTTGAAAATATTTTGTCATATTAGTATATTGTGGGGAGGCTGTAACACCCGCCACCCTGGCCACTAATCTTGGGTGAAATGTCCAAGAAGAGAAGGCATTCACCAAATATACTCATCTAGTTTCACTACTTAGCAAGTAATATGTTTTCCTTGCAATTGTGTGGTAGGGTTGGATCAGGAACCCCTACAGTGTCATTTCTTAAATGACATTCATAATATTATTTTTGAAGTAGGAAACTACAAGTTCTTATATTAACAATGTTTAAAAATATTTAATGCATGCATTCTTTCAATAAATCCCCTTGGTAATATTGATTTCCTGGTGAAAAATGGCAAAATATCAACTCAAAAGTTGCAAAAAATGTTCCAAATATTATAAGTGACAAGGAATTCAAAGCCTCCAAAGTTCAAACTATTCTCTGGGGAAATTAGGAAGTGTGATATATAGAATGCATAAAAAGAAATAACAATTTAAATTTATCCCTGTATACAAAGGCTTTATAAGCTAAAATCTTAAGGTACTTTCCATGGCCGCCAGCAAGGTAGACGCCAATTTGTTGCAAGAGACCCTCCATTTGAAAGCACGCCAAGGGGTTGTTTTCCTTTTAGCTTATATAGTGTTTGAGGTCTACATGCCTTGCTGTTATTAGACAGTGACAGTGAGTTGTTGTTTGTGCACAATGGCATTGAAAGTCTTGGTATCAAATAGTGCATTTCAAGAACCTCCCTAAGATAGTGTTATCAGACAGTGACAGTGAGTTGTTATAGGTGAACAATGCTTCTGCGAGCTTATGGGAGATGAGAAAGGAGTACATAAAACTATGGTGGAGGCCCAAGGAAAGGAGCAAAATTTCTGATTGTGATGTTGCAACTTGCATGGAATTTGTTCAATTGTCATATATTTCTTACACTACCAGATTATACCATGCCAATTCCAGCCCAAATATGACTTTCGATAAAATCCTCTCTGATATTAGATACAGTATTCTCTTGTTTTTTATTTGATGTTTTTTGACTGCAGGCAGTTCTGCATAAAGAAAATTCCATTTTCATTTATGATCTGCAACTTTTCTAAAGCTTGCACCCACTTTTTGGACATATTGCCAGGTATTGTCTATGATGTTTGCAGTAACATCCCCGCTTGGCCAGGTAGAGACTTATTAGATGGAGAACAGAGGCGCCACTTCGGTCTTAAAACAGCTCGTGGACTAATGGAGTTTGAATGCAGCAATGAGAAAGAGTAGCAGATATGGACAGAAGGTATTGGCATTTGCTTTCCTTGGCACAAAAACTTAAGAAACTATAGGGCAGCATTCTTCCACATTGGTCAGATTAGGTGTATCATGACACCAAATACTATGTTTGCTTTCAGAGGTTGAGGATTGTGTAATTTCCATCTGAATAAAATAATGAAAGAATTAGTGTGCTTCTCTTAATATGATGTGTATATAGCTTGGTTCGGACTTGCTAGGGAAGTGCCACTGGTAGCTATTCATAGAAGATGCTATGAGGTTTGATTTCATATACATGTAAATTATATTAATTTTCCTGAACCACAGTCTATGGTTTATGAATCTTCCTATAATTGTTCATATTGCTGTTTATTAATACCCTCAATACATTATGAGGAAAAAGCTATGAATTTACCTTTTATTTGTTAGTTGTGTTTAATTATATGATAAACAGTTTAACCTGACTTATATGATGTCAAGTCAGACTAAGGGTCTTTTGGAATGGCAAATAAATTGAAGATGAGCAAGGGATATGCTAACTAAAAATAGCACGTTAACTTTGACTGCTGTACCTCATTTTGCAGCATTTGTGGTAAGGGTGGGCCCTCCACCCTCAGCTTTCACCGACAAGCTATCAAAGAGGAGGACCCTATGGTGGTAGATGGGGGCGGTGACCGCTTGAAGGTAACCCACATCAGTCCAAGCCTCCAAATTGACGGAGGAGTAAAGGGAATAAACCAGATCATCCACAACCGGGGTGTCCCTCGTGGCCACGCTGGGGAATGAATGACATAGAACCCAAGCAAAAATAGCTGATGACAATATATAGGGCATGGTATACAATTGCGAAAGGTGAAGTTTTAATGGCAAATTCACTCTCACATGAGGATAGATGTATTAAGGTTGAAGGTTGAAGGCCGTAGGAGAATGTCATGGCAAGGACGGATGCTCGCTTCACCATAATTCAGATTCGTGCACAGAGGCTCGGCCTTACAATTCACGGGCTTTCAAATGATCTAATGAAGTTATTCTCACTATCTGGTTTTTGAAATTTGTTTTGTTTTTTGTTGCTGTGTAGGGAACGGTCACCAAAAGAGCTGCAAATGGCGAGGTCGAGCAAGTTGAAATTCATTATCTCCATTTCGGCGGGGGGAATGGAATGTTTTGGTGTTGATACACCAGTCTCCTTGGTAGCAATGGAGAGACAGATAGCCTTTCGGGAGATTACGGATCAAAGGCTAAAGCGGATTCTGCTCGACGATGACCCCCTAACAATGGTAGCAGTCAAAATGGTTTTAGGCAAAGGACATCTGGAAAGAAAGGAATATGTGAGAGATAATGCTCACATCTCCTCTCAGTTTCTAGCAGTGATTCTGGACCTAGATTTCCCAAAGGCGGAGGCAAAGGTAATGGTGGAGCATCTTTTTCGAGGTGACTTGCTAGGGGGCTTAGAGAAAACACTAAAGGCAGCCTTCAAAGGCAAAGGGATACCGCGGCCCGTAGACCTAGATCTCCTCTAGGAGTCGGACGATGCAGTCAAAGTCTTCCCCTTCATCTTAGACATCAAGGGGCCATAACTGATGAGGCATCGAATGGTAGCAGCCATGGCTGCTGAATTCCTGAAAAGGAAGCTAAGGCTTGTGATGGCAGAGGGGACGGAATGGGTGGAAGACTTCACCATTCTAAGGTGACTAAATGTTGAGGTCACCGTGTTTTAAGTGTTTGAATGTTTAAAATTTTGTGGTTTATCAAATTTTGGCGTTTTTAGTATCAACGAACAGAAACAAATCTGTTTCTAATGGATGAGGCTCATCAGTCTTAATTTTCCATCCAAAATTATAGGTAGATGTTTTTCGGGTTTATGCAATGGATCAAATCTAGAAAGCTGCCCCGGGTTGAAAGGGTAGTCAAGGGCTCAAAGTCTAGGAAGGGTCTATTATCTCCTTAGTAGATGCATGTATATCTTATTAAAATCAATACAACCCAACCTACGATTTAAAAAAAAAATATTTTAAATTTGATGAACCGGTAATAAATTTTGTATTGATTTATTTGCTTTTGCATGACATTTTGTCTCTTAAAGAATCCTGGTAAATGAAATGGAATTCAATTTAATTAATTATGTGAAAATAATTTAAGTTTGTTATGATCGACCTTTAAGTGGTTATTTTTCTTTGAGTAATCAAAGCGATCTTGACAGTCGAAGTATATCTATCACCGATACAGAGTTTAAAGTGAAGCAATGGTGGCTAATGGCTCTACCAGATTTAATTTTATTACTCACTATCAATTGATAACAATAATTTGACAGCTTCTGTTCAGTGGCATAGCCACTTTTATTTATAAAAAATAAAAAATAATTTGACAGCTTCTTCTTAGGTCTTTTAAACTACTCTCTAAGAGCTCCTTTCCTCAGCTTTTGGTCACGCTTACAGACCTGTTAACACCTTTTATCAAAACCCTTTACTCTTATTGTAGTCTCCTGAAGTATGAGGCTGATCATGTTATATTGAGTGTAATGTTAATCGTTGTAAGAGTATTCATTTCCCCACCTTATTTTTTGGTTTCAAGAAGGTAACTTTGCTTTCTTATGGGGTTGTTAACCCCTTTTAGGCACGTTAATTGTAGGCCAATTGTGGAAGAATCAGAAGTTCATTCTCAGCAGCATTTTTGTTAGCAATTGCTAAGTTACATAGTTTGTGTATCGGATCAAAACCCAATCATAAATAATCAGAATTAGATAATTGGTCAATCATGGTTGTTTGGAAGGGTTAGGTACACTTGGGTTGAGTTTTGCTTATACAAATATAATCACGGCCTACTGGTTTTTTTATATCTTTCTAAAAATCAGTGAGAACTCCTACCTTGCTCTGTTTTTCTAACCAATGAGTTGTGTTTTTGTTCTTGCTACAACATGCACAATTTGGTGATATGTGCTTGCTGATAGTACTTGCAAACATTGTATAGTATCTCAATGTACAGATTTACAGTGTTATAGTGGTGTATATGGCTACTCTAAGTTGATAGTGGTGTGGTCTTGACAGTGACTTTTTCTTGGCAGTACTTATTGAGCTTCTAGTGTTTCTTTCTAGTTCTCTGATGCCCTTGATATAATCTGTCTCATATTCTTGTTACCATCAAATAGTGCATTTCAAGAACCTCCCTAAGATAGTGCTATCAGGCAATGACAGTAAGTTGTTGTTTCTGTACAGTGGACAGTACACAAATAGTAATAAGATTTCAGGTTAGTAAACTGTAGATGTTAACATAGTAAGATGTAGCCTTAAATAAATTCAAGCAACCAGATTTTTTTCTTCTAAACAATACAGAAAAAGAACAAAAGATAAATAATATATTCTATTTTATATACATAGCAACTGAACATTTTAAATCAGTAAACTGTAGATGTAAACACAGTAAGATATAGTCATAAATAATAATTCAAATACCTGCTTACAAAATAGGGTGAAGCATTTTTTATTCAATATTTGTTTTTTTTTAATATTTACAAATACAAGAATATATACATTGTATTATATAAAATAAGGAATGTATCTTTAGTTGTTTGTATCATTCCACATCTCATTGATTTTAGAAAGCAATAAATTGCTCTCTGCAGTAAAGTCTATCTTCTCAGCTTTAATGATTGTTGCTTTTAAGCATTCTTCATTATTGTATGTTTTATTTCTGCATGATAGTATGAATAAGAACTGTGTAAGAATAATACTGTTTATTACATCTTCAGTACTTGTTTCTGCCTCTTGATTGAATTGTAGGGTATATAGTGTTTGTGCTGTCATACCCATGACTTCTGTCGCTATCTCATCAAAAGCAACTGCCCATATTATATCTGTATGATCCTCCAGTTTGACTTGAAGTATGTACCTATAATTGCAATCTTCATTTGTGGCTGCATACTTTGAGCTCAATACCATTTATCCTCTTCATTTTGAATAACCTTTTTCTTACATTGCTTTCCATCTGATTATAGGGGACAAGCTGGATAACAGAAGGAGTCAGATTTGATGAATAGTATTGTTTCCTTTGCAATGAATTGGACTGGCTCTACTATTTTTGTTGATTGCTCTTGAATGTTGCTAATTGTCTTTCTTGTAATAATAGCAGACAAATCATCAAGTTTTGTGGAGGATGGTACAACATTAGCCTCATTCTATGCAAACCATGTTTTAAGTTGTGATGCTTCTTCTATATTAGGGTCTATAGATAGGTGTGTAGTGACTAATGTGCTTATTACCTTTCCATTATAGTCACAAACGCGTCCATTTTTAATAGCTAGAACAATGGTTTGTTCTAAGTGGTACATGTGTTGAAGTTTTGTGCATTCTTTTTGAGTTGTTGGTCCCCATAAAATTACATCTATTGTTGATGCGGAAATATCTAATATCTTGATGCTCCGCCTTAAAACCTCTACACCATCCCTTCTCTTTATTGTAGAGCTTGGGTCCACGCAAACAACAATTCCAATTACATCAAGTGAATTATTTCTTTTATCCATAATTTCTTTGATAGGTGTGAAAGTGAATTGATGTTTTGGAATAGTGAGGCCATTTTCACAGAGACACACCTTTGATTCAACCATTAAGATGATTTCTATTCCACTATTTAGCTTGTTATAAAGCTTATTAGCAGATTTAATGGTCCCACCAAAAATTATATATGTTGATCTAATATTAATCTTTCCATAATGAAAATCTACAACTTCATTAAAGCAAGTGACACGTGTTTCTATGTGTTCACTGTCTATAATATCAAAGCTGAAAACTTGTCCACTTCCCTTTTGATTGGTGTACTGGTGGATTTCTTTTTTCATAGTTACACGGCCTTTGATAGTCCACCTTGTTTGAAATGGATTCAAACTTTTGATAGGATTGATGCTAGTAGTTACATCCTTCCTAGATTGAGATGGATCTATGTCAAACAACATTCTTTTTGAGTTTGGAGTTATGGGTGATACAAGTGAATCAGATGTATCTGTAGCATTGTTTTGTAGTTGTTCTTCTTGCTCTGAAAATAGGAAGATAGGTTCACCAATGATGGCATGATCCATACATGTAAGCTCTAGTTGTGAAATGACAATCCACCTATGTAATTGTAAGTTAAAAATTCATTAGTAATATATTGTAAAAGTTGGAAAGTTAATAATAAGGTATACAAATAGTATTGAACTTGCATACTGACCTTAAGTAGAATGATGGGGCAACCATATTCTTTTAGTTGTATTATAGTTCCCTCATGAAGTTGCTTAGAAGTTATATAGTGGTTGTACTTTTTAGGCAATGTTGCTATTTGTTTATGCTCTCCGTCATAAAGATCGATTCTATATCGATTGTTTCTCTCAGGACCACGGCCAAAGTTTGAGGTAGCTAATACTTGGAGATGAGGATCCAAGCCTAGATTGCCATCATTGATAAGTTTGATTGCATTTGTTGTTAATAATGAAGACATAGCTACAGTACTCCTATAAAAGTATAACGGATTAGATGTATATAGTGGTTAACTATTGGAACTGTATTTTATTATTTTTTATAAGAACAATGAATGAATGAATAAATGTAATTCAAACTACAGCATTTAGTTAATCAGACATTTGTATTAGATGTATATACTGGTTATCAATTAGAACTATATTTCAAACTGGTTTTCAATTTTAACTATTTTTCATTAATTTTTCAAACACCAACGAAAGGATAGTAAAATGAAATTCAAACAACATTATTCAGTTAAATAATTATTTGTATGGTTTAGTTCCCTTGGATTGTCACTCTTTATGCCTGATTTTATTATCACATCATTTTACATGGTGTTTGGATCAGATCCAACAGGTTTTGGATGCTTTTTTATAAAAAGCTCTGTTCTGGGCTGTCTCCAAAATAAAGGAAATACAGGAACTGGAATGGTAAGGATTATTCCTGTTTCTCCTCAATACTTGTGTAATTCTGGAGAACATCGGGATAACACGGTGCAGGATACTGATGGAACTAATGAAATTGGAGAAGAAGATGATGGCTATGGTTCCGAGTTCCCTATTGGACCTCATCTTCCAGCATTCTCTGGTGCATTGTCATCAGCCCAAGTAAGGGATGTATTCGAAAGTGAAATGGAATTTGAGAACAATTCTGACAGGGATGGAGCTAGTACAGTTTATGAGGAGATTGATAATCTCAGAGTAGATGAGATTATGAAAAGTCCCATTTTTAGTGAAGAAGAAAATGAGGATTTGATGTGCATAGACTTGGGTGAGAGTACAGGTGACCTAAACACTTCAAAGAATTTCAGAAAGAGTCCTCCTAGCAATCTAGGTTTGCGCCAGCTCCACAATGGGTTCTCTTCAAGAACCAAACATAAAAAATCATCTACTAAAACCATATCGAAGTATTCATTGGAAGGATATGGAAATGGTCCTATTTATGATGATTTAAAGAAGAGTTTGGGTGTGAAAAATGAAATAGTGTCATTTGATG
>VDFB02185078.1:0-16231 GCA_007258455.2 Sequoia sempervirens | reverse complement strand
CTTGCCATTGGATGGCGGACTTCAGCTAGTGGTTGACCATGACAAGGGCGGACTTCAGCTTGAGCCTGGCCATTGCCAGATTTTCTTAGACATTTCCTTCATTCTTCATGGGCGGACTTGCTCCATCTGTTTGCCATTAGACCTTTGTCTCAAAGCGGACTTCATTATTTTCCTTGCCATTGGATGGCGGACTTCAGCTAGTGGTTGACCATGACAAGGGCGGACTTGACAGATGTTCTTGCCATTGCATACTTTGACAGAGGCGGACTTGACAGATTTCATTGCCATTGCATACTTTGACAGAGGCGGACTTGATAGATTTCATTGCCATTGCATACTTTGACAGAGGCGGACTTGACAGATTTCATTGCCATTGCCCAGATTTTCATGCCCTTGATCAATTTTTTTATGCCATTGATTGCTTGGCTGAAGGCGGAATCCATAGTTTGCTTGGCCATTACTCAGATTTGACTAAGGCTGAAGGTGTATATCTCATTTTCTCCATGATTGTGCTCAGATTTTCCATGAACTGTTCAGATTTCTTCACAAATTTCCAGATTTTCTTGATCAACTTCATGAATTTTACCAATTTGTTGACGAATTCATCATCTCATTCACCATTTTCGATGCTCTTTACCAGATTTCTCTGTAATTTTCCAGAATTTCTCACCATTTTTGAACAGATTTTCCAGATTTTTGAACCTTTTTTGTGATTTTCCAGATTTTTGACCAAAATTTCAAAAAACTTTGAATCGATTTTCTGAGAGTTTCGTTGCTCGTTTCGAACTTCTGAGTGCGTTTTCAAAACTCGTGGCCCTTCTAAAAATAGAAACTTTCTAAAAATAGAAATTTTCCGAAAATAGCAACTTTCCAAAAATAGACCCTAAAAAATAGGGATCCCAGAATTGCCCAAAAGTGCCAAAAAAGTAGGTCCTAAAAAATAGGGGCCCGGGGTGAGAAACCCTAAAAATTTGGAAGTGTCAGAATCAACCGAAACGACAGTCGATCTTCGTCTCCCAGGCCTTCTAAGCACAATGGTGACGTTTATACATTGATCCAGACTAAAATTCACTGACTCGACTCGGGGGACCGTTCAAAATTCAGACTTAAAACCCCCAAACAGAGAGCAGACAAAACGAAAGCAGGCGAAAGCAAAACCCTAAAAAGCAAACGTCAAGGGTCCCCATTTGCAATGGGGCGAGGTGTGAGTTAGGTCACAACAGAACCCATATCAAATAGTGTGTCAATCTTAGTGTGCTTAGTTATAACTCGAATATGAAACAATTCATTCCGTTGTTTATCAGCTTTAGGAGTAAATACTTTACTTGTACTTGCATTTCCATTAGAAACATTTGCATCAGAAGAGAGAATTATACCTTTCCCTTTACCTTGGACCCTGACAGCAACAATTTGTGTTTCATCTCTAGAGTCGGATCCAAGATCTTGTTGAATCTTTGTAGCAGTCGTTTGCTTGCCTTTATTGCCTCCGTATCTTTTCGGCCTTAATTCGGGATGCAACTTCCAACACTTCGAATCATCATGCCCCTCTTTCTTGCAATGGGAACATTTGGGCTTATCACCCTCCTTCTTAACTGTAGCTGTCTTTTTCCTTTTGCCTTTATCTTTGTCTTTTTCTTTACCCTTAGACTGCCCCTTAGACTTAGATGGTTTCTTTGAGAAATTATCATTGAAAGTGTTCTTACCCCTTGACTCTAAATGAGTAGCTTGGATTGAGGAATAACACGTTCCTCTTCTACTACTGTTAATCCTTTCAAGAGCAAGTCTAAGCCTATTATGAGGAGATGGAGCTTCTGGATCTTTTCCTTCTTTGTCCTGTCAATCTTCCTTCTTTTCTTGCTTTGAAGAATCTGCCTTTTCGTGCTTATTCTTTTCCGCATAAAGCTCTTCCACCATAGCCTTCATGTCAAAAAAGGCTCGCTGAAAAGACTTATCATCAAGCTTTTGCTCAGTACTTTTCCCAGCTTCAGTTTTGTCCATTGTTGGCAAAGTCCTTCGTTTCCTGATCTTAGGATTGTATTCTTCTAGTTCGCCTTCACCTTGCCATTTCGTGGAACGTGTTAGTATCCAATTCTACAATACTAGTCACACAAAGCTCTGATACCAAACTTGATCTGTTTTACGGATCTATGACAATTGCATTTGAATGCATAATGTTTATAATTTTAAATCCAAATTACTTAAACGAAATTAACACACAAAACAAAGTGATAAAAATCAGAATAAGAGAGAAGAGAGAAAATGCAAACAGAGTTGATAACGGAGTTCACCGTAAAAACGATGACATCAACGGGCCCCTCTCAAATGAGTGGACCGATCCGATTAATTCTCCAGAAAATCAATACATAACTCCGGCATGGTTTCTCTTTGGTTTGCAAGAAATTTGAAAAGCTCCTCCAAAGTGCGCAAGAACAATCTCCTTGAAAGCACGAAATTTGAGCAAAATTTCACCAAGAATAATTCTCTCTAAGTCACCACTTAGCCACACTCCTAAGCTACCCCCCCTTTTTATACAAGAAATTTACTCAATTTGGTGTATAACCAAATGATTTTACAATATCTCCCATATCCCCCATGTTTACATAAAATCTTCAAAATAATCCCTTAAATCATTTACAACCTCCTCTAAAAATCTTGATATATGTATTTAGCCCCTTGAATTCATTATTTTGGACTTTAGAGGTTTTATTTCAACCTCTTTAACAAATTGGAGGATTTGAAATTTTAAAAATATGAGAGAAAATTCCAAAAATAAGGGGTTTACGGTTTTTGGACTTCATTAAAAGCAATCGGGCTCGCTATTATCCCATAACTACTCAATGGCCTAGCGGTTGGTAAGTATTTTGGGTCCGAGGGGGTCGGGGGTTTGACCCCCCTCCAGCCTTCTATTTTCAACAAGTTCGGCTATGTTTTTTGTCAAAAGAAACCACTCACCAATTATAGTTAGTGGCTGGTGCGTTGGTCTAACGGTTGAGCGCCAAAATTAGAGGAGGTAGGTGGGGGGTTCGAATCCACAACAAACTTTTAACAAATCAACTGATCATCATGGAGGAAAGATGGAGTGGTGCCAAGTGTCGAACTGTAATAGGTCAAAGGCTGACTGTGCATGTTGACTGTACCATGCTGACATCAGCATGGTCAACAATTTTACTTAACCTTTGACTGCTCGTAACTCGGGAAACAAAGTCTGATTTATGCGAAACGAACGCCGACAAAAAGCTCTCAACGAGCCTTTCGTGTTGAGACCAGTGTTGACCACTTTTGGTGACTTTGAATTTTTGCCTTTTTCTCTAACCTAAGCCCTGAGTTGACCAAGGTTTGACCGAGCATAACTCGAGCTTCGTAGCTCTGTTTGACTCTGTTCGAGTTGTGTTGGAGTCAGGATTCTGAGCTCTTCCTGGTGATGCCGATTTTGGAGACAAATGAGAAATTTCAAATTTTGACGAAGATCCTCCGGATCACTACATTCCATCGTGATGTTGAACTCTCCTTGCATGTGTCTTGCAGTTAGTGAAACACAAAGCACTTTTCACAACCACAAGCTTCTTTGCTCTTCTAGAAGTAAGCATGTTCCTCTTAAAGGACTCGATGAAGCTATAAATTGACCAATTTCTTCGAGTAGTAGAAGAACTAGAAACTTGAGATAGAAAATGAATGGCTAGAGAGGTAGTCAAAGAATTCAGCCCATGCATAGTCCACCACAAAATTGGGTTCTCCTATTCCATAGTTTTCCTATCGATCTTGGCATCCTCAAAATAACCCCTAAGAGTAGCAAATTTTTTCCACTCAATATGAATGAGGCTAGCCTATACAGGATGGCCTTCATGAACCCTGCCTTCACCTTAGCATCCTGTATGGGTGTAACTCTATCAAGCCTTTGCACGTATCACTGGGTGTTCAATGCATAGGAAGCCATGTGCAAGGAAGTGTTGAGATTCTTCCATCTCTAATGAATAATTGGATGAATGTGCTCATTGTAGAATGCTAATGTGGGGTCCTCTCCCACAACAACCTTCATTTTGTCCAACATATAATCAATGCACTCATACATCTCTCCAAGACTAGGTGAATTGGCATCCACATATCTAATCACCTAGAAGATTGGAGTAATGGTGGAGACAATATATTTTGCATGTAAAGTGCCTTGCCAAAATTTATATAAAATCCCTGATTTTCTGCCTTAGTAATTTTGACAAACACTTTTCATTCAACCTTCTAACTTGCCGTTTTTGGTTTCAGTTTGTATTTGGATTGCTTTTGATGAATTGAAATGAAGTATAATGGCTTTTCTAATGATAATAAGCAACTTTTGAATGAACTAAAATGATGTACAATGTGTTTTTGTATTTTCAAATGCATATACATGAGATTCTAATGCAAAATGCACTAGTATGTAATAATGCATCTTTTGAATGAACTAAAATGATGTACAATGTGTTTTTGTATTTTCAAATGCATATACATGAGATTCTACAGCCAAGAGGCATTTTTACAAACACTTGGTGAAGTATGCTAACCAATTTTTTTCGATGAATTAACACACATAACCAGCACTTAATCAACTCGGTTAGCGTTAGCTCCAAATAGAAATCTGAACTTGAAATGAAAACTACTCAACGTCAAGAATGTGCACTCAAGATTCCACTGAGGGCGAGGTGCTAACATATGACGGAGTGTTGAATTTGAAAACTAGAAACTAATAGGCGGATAACCAGCCATGAAAAGCATTTCTTCACTACCACCAAATAGTGGGGGGAAAAGATTACAATTAAAACAATTCATCCGCTGCGGCGGGCATCCACAGAGTGGTGGGAATACTCCACTTATTCAGTGGGTGAGTTTACAACAATTATTAGGCAGCAAGCCAGCCTTTAAATCCACTCTTCCACTTATTAACGGGGGGGGAATACTGTCCACACAACCACTTATAACGTGGGGGGAAATTACAAACAAGATATAAGTTTATTCTAAAACTCAACCACTCAATTGTGGGAGTGTAAAACAGATATAAAATTGCAGCAAGTAAAGGAAGAGCTGTTAGTACTACTAACTAGCTTTACAAAGAATAAGAACAGCTGCAAATAGAATAGATAATCTTCCAAGAACATTAAACAGTTAGAGTATCACTTCCTCTAACATTTACAATGATATAAGATGAAGAATTGAAGCTCAAACCAGCATTATATCAAAAACTAACAAGTCTGATATAAAAATCTGCAATCTGGAAATGTCTATCAGCAAACAGCAAACTCATAAAAATGATCACAACTCCTTCAATATACCTCTGAATTGAATGAAACGAAATGTAAAGTCTCTTTGGAGGATAGGCGCCCAAACTCAAACCACAAAACTGCATCAAAACTCATGATATTATTTGCACGAATCCCAAAGCACTCTCAAGATGGTACGGCCCTCAAGAGGGGCGATTTCTCTTGCTAAAAATCAAATACTTGGAATTAAATTCTGAAATTCTCCAAATATGATCGCCATTAGCATAGAATTGCAAGGATCAAATACCCATAACCAAAATAAATTCACATCAAAAGCTGTCAATGAAAAACACCTTCAGCTGTGTATACATCAGCAACATTAAAACTGAAATTCTCACCAAAATTCACCAACTTTGAAGCACAATCTGCTAGTCTGATTGAGAAGCAGCAATAAGACCAACTAGGTGTTGTCTTTCAAACACGAAATTGGATTTGAACTAGGAGGTAAGCATCCCTCGAAGTATTAAACAAGTTGTCATTTTGACAGCATAACATTAGCATAAACATTGGATAATCAGCTCTTCAAACAGCAGCAATATATAAGCTTTTGTTGGCAAATGAAGCAACAAGAACTCTTCAAATTCCAAGAAGTTGAATCACTTCAACTTCCAAAACGGACGCCACCTTTTTGCCTTTTACTTTTGGAAATAATAAAATATCATCTCAACTTCCCTTCTTTAGGCATCCATTTCATATTGTAAACAATAAAGCATTTATTAAACAATTAAATGCTCACTTGACCCTTTATGTCTTTCTTAAAACAACTTGAAGTCATCAAGCCTAGTATTGGGTACAACTTCAAGACATGAAAATTGACTAAGTCTCAAACTCAGTCCAAGGAGAAAACCAAACCCAAAGCCAAATTGAGACTGATGGATAACAAGATGACCTGAGTTGAACTGCTGATGATGCCACTGCCAAAATTAGACTTACTAAAAATAGCCACTGCCAAAATAGTAAGTTTACCTCAAAACCAAATGTAAAGCGTAATCCGAGCTGAATCAAGACTTACCGAAAGCTCTAGACAACCGAACCATCAAGAAAAATTGGGTATTTCTACTAAAAATATAAATACCCAGGAATGCCAATAAACCTCCAAGCAAGGAAACCCCACTACCTTTTGATCAACCTACGATTCTCGAAATAGGCTATCAACAAAAGAAAGTGTATGGCCAAATTGAACATTACACTTGGCAAGCAACCTAGATGACTAAATTCTTATGCAATAATGCAACTACAACAATGAGCATTATATCAAACACTTAGCATGCAATCCTAGAATGTAAATGATAAGCTACAACACTTAGTCATTATGTCAAACAGCTAGCATGCAAAGTCTCTATATAAATCAATGCTTCAGCAATGAAGCATTCAAACAAACACTTAATGTGCAACCTTCTAGCCCTCATTTCAAAGCATGAACTTGTTACACCTGCTTTTTGTTGAGTACAAAGATATGCCAAGATTCTTGACTCACAATGACAACTTCATCATGCAATGCACAATATAATAAGATGCTGATGGCAGCTAATTTCGAAACTAATGGACAAATGCATTAAGAACTCCTGATATAAAATGATGGCAGCAATGACTGTTCCTCCAAAGTCCACATGATGCAAAACGCCCTCTTCAACAATATGCAGTGCCTTGGTCATGTAATCAGTCCCCAACTGAATTGGATTATATCCGAAGTCATCAAACATGTGGAGATTTAAGCACTATTCTGTCCTCTCATGCATTGCTCCAGCAAACTGATTTTTACTCACTCAATTATAGATGCCAATCAATGGTATATTAATGCCAACTCATTCCAGCATGTGCCACGATTTAATATGGCTTTATTGCTGCTAACCGAGCATCTATCAAGCTGCAAAATTCCGCCCCAGCACGCCACAATTTTCTTCTTTATTACTCTCACCAAACTGATCATAGGATTGTTCCAGGTTGGCTGTTAATATACCTCCAATTATGCCCCTAAAATTGAAAGTGGAAATATTTTTCAATGGTTGCATAAATCGAACTTGCATAATCTCAACCTCCTCAAATGCCAAAATCGTCCTTCTTCAAAGGACTTAAATATCTCCACAAGCTGTGAATGATTTGCTCTAATTGAATCACCAAAATCTGCAACGAAGTCCAAATAGGAAGTCTGAAGTAACTCCCTCAAATATCCAACTAGGGTTGATATTTCACAACCGAAATTGGCACTTAACCAGCTAGGTTTGGTCTTTCACAAACGAAGAATAGAAACCAACTTGCCAAGCATTCAAGCTTACCAATGTAGTAGAAAAGATGTATTCAACTCAAGATGTCCAAATGCAAAGCGAGAGCCTCTTTTTATACTTTTTCAATCTCATCACCAGGAGGCTTCTAGAAGATTCTTGCTTTATTCTTTAAGTGGCTTTATTATTTTATTATTTTATTATTAAGTCACTTAAGTCACTTTTATTATTAAATTAATTAAATAATAAGTCATCCCTTTTGATATTTTATTTTGGATAAATTTATAAATAATTAATTTAATATTTAATTAAACTAAAAATAATTAATTAGTTATTCTCATGAAATAACAATATTTGGACAACTTTAATTAATTAAATTAATTAAATTAATCTGCTCTACAAATTGGGGATTAGAGATTGCATCACCCTTCACCCTCTTCCCTTGCTTTGTCTTGGACTCGGGCCATTGATTCCATTTTGTTGTCATAACCATTAGTTGCAAATGCCTCTTGCAACTCAAGCATCCTCTCCAAGAGAATGAAATATGATGCATATCTAGTCTCTTTACACATGTTTCAATAATTCCTCTTAGAGAATGTTTTGAAGAGTGAATGTGAAGTGTGGTGGTTGCATGTCATGACCCCAAAATTATAAATACTAAACACAAAATAAATAAATATAATACATATTAAAAACATAAAAAGAAATAATAGCGATTTAATGCTATTATAATCATAATTAACATAAAATAATATTATGATTGATTATAATTAAAATATAAATATAAATATTAAATAATATTATAATATACATATATATTAAAATAAATATTGACAATTTAACATTATTATTATAATATAATAATGTATACAAAAATAAATATATAAATATAAGGAAACACAATATATCAATATGAACATAAATGATATATATACATGATACCAAATACTAATATAGAGTGCAGCAAGAAAGATAATAAGGACAGCTTATTGAGATTAAATAATAAATCAGTAAACAGCAGCCAAAAAATAAATAAAGATAAATTCTATTAGAGGCTATGATAAGCATAGACTAAATAGCACATCAATTTGCTAAGATAGCCATCAATGGTTGTTAAGTCATAAAGGAAATAAAATGAATCTCAAAAGCTGCGATTTAAACAAGTTCTAAAGGCAACGATCCAAGCTTGTGATCAAAGAACGTGTCCTTTCTAAAGACAACAAACATACCATCTTAAGACAACGCTTTTATTCAAGATTTACATTAGAGACTTATGTGAGGAGATACAACTTCTCACATCAAGCTTCCTCCTCAAATGATATATTAAGTAGATCAAACCCGCCCAAGAGGGCATTGATCAATTTAAGTGCATTGTAATACTTTTACCAGCAGATTTCTATTCATAAGGAAGGAATTGACATTAAAGTAGATCATAGGAATCGGTAGCACGACTTCTATAAATCAAGGCGCCTGCAAACTTTTTTAACGCGGATCTACAGTCACTGGCGCTGTATTATTCTCCTCGTACCACGCCTGTGGGAGACTAGAACTCGCGACTGCCAGAGCCGCTAACGAATTACTTAGCCAACCGGTTAGGCTCTCAGCCCACATTGCTATGTTACCAGGATAAATATTTTCGAGCAAGTATTACGAGAAGGAGATCTATATAGCAGCATAACATTAATATACTAAGATTTTGGATGGAGTATGGTGAATAAGAAGATGGGCTCAGTTGGAAATAAAATGAAGGCAAGGAGAAAGCAATAACAAGGGAAGTAAGCTACATAAATTTCTCTCTCCTCTCACAATAATACACACACACACATATATAGGTAGATATATATCCATAGTGCAATAATGATGCTTGCAGCAATTATTGAGCCTTATAATTAATTATGATGCTTTAATATAAATATGAATAGATTCTTATCTGGTGGGTTTACACTAACGATATCTTCTAAGTGATAAGAACAGATCAATGGAAGAAGAGGAATATTCAGGTCAGCGATCAGCTTCAGAAATACATTCATTACTTAGGCAACAAACATTATAGGATTGGATAAAATCTGAGAAGGAAATACAATAGATATTATGAACAGTGATATTATTCTGGTTTAGCAATAATTGGTCATGAAGGGATGAGGCAGGGCTGCAATAGGGAGAATTGCTAAGAGGGCACCCTATTAGGGAAAACTTCTAAGAGGGCACCCTATTAGGGAGAACTACTAAGAGGGCACCCTATTAAGGGAGAATTGCTAAGAGGGCACCCTGTTATAGGGAGAACTGCTAGAAGGGCACCCCATCGTACAACCTCCCAACTATTCCCGAGCGAATCAATTGTCGAAGAAAATGAAGAGGGTCTTCAATCATAAGGGGAGGATACTTGGGGCACCTCACCATGTCCTCGTAATGTCCCTCTCGCTGAAGTGATCATTTCGCTGACCGCTGGCCTATTTCCTTTATCCGGTGAGGCTGGTGCGAATGGTGAAATTAGGCTCTCGTTTTGGAGGAGGGTTGTTGTTTGGAGTTTGGGATTCTCGACTGCGCATTCTTCCTGTTTTCGTGAGAGTCAGCAGCGGTGTGTTCAGCTTTGGCATTCTCGCAACTCTTTGCAACTTACTATTTTTTAGTAAATCTCATTTTGCGACTTAAGTTCACTTTCCACGGTCATCATTCGTAGCTTGTTTCACCGGCACTCAGCCTTGGCTCCTAAATGATTTTTCTTGGAGAGATAAGTATTTTCATTATAATATTATTATTTTAATATTATACCCCTTGCCTAGCAGTACAACTTTAAGTTGTTTTTTAAAAGGGGACTTTTGAGGGTCAAGGCGTCATAAGGAGATGAATTATATTTTATAAAGTCAAATATTAAGCTTTTGAAAAAAGGACGCCTACTTGAAGGTTTGACTTTATTTCTAAAATGTGAAATACAAAAATGAAAAAATGGACGCCATCTTTGGGAGGGAAAAGGGTGAATTTGAAATTAGGTTTTGGGCTTCTCCGGAAGCTTCTAGATGTTTTCTCGGCTTATTTATTCAAAGTTTCATTTGGTATCCTTGCTCACTACACCGCTATGTCAGCTGGATTGTATTCCGTGCACTTCGCTTCGGTGGAAAGCACACTCTCCTAGCATTGGCTCCGTCCCACAGCATTTAGTGATGATGTTCAAGCATTTTGTCATGTTTTAGTGTTGCTGATGTTGCATTGCTGTAGGCATGTTTTGCTCATAATTCAAAAATACAAAAAGATTTTCATTGTGGGTATTGCATATTTCCATTGGTCTTGTTAGGGCACCAATTATTGTGAAGTTTCGTAATTTTTAATCAAGTGTTGGAATTTTAAGAAGAAATCGCCCTCCTCTAGGGGCCGTACCATTGTACCTTGGGTTTTGAGCATAAATTAAATATCAGTGTTTTGGGGTTGTTTTGTGTCTTGAACTTGGGCGCCTTCATCTTAGAGGTCATTTGCATTCATTTACATGCATTTTGAATGAGTGGTGTGAGGTTTGTGAGCATATTTTGGTGTTACTGTGTTGCTGATAACAGAAAAACAGTCCTTACTCTGTCATAACAGCGAGCTTAAATTAATCAATTGAGTTATTTGGAAGGAAAGTTATTGAGAAGACTTGAAGCTATCATTCTATATTGTTGTAATGTCGAAGACTCTTTTATATTGAGCTTAACAGATGAATTTTCTAATATTGTAAGCTGTACAGTAGTACTGTCAGCATCTTTTAATATTTCTTGCAATTTCCTTATGTTTGTACTGCCCACTGAATAAGTGGAAGAGGCTGGCTTGCCGCCTATTACTGTTCTACATTGTAATTTCCTGAAGTCTCCGCCATATGGTCGCCTCTTATCCATCACGGATTGAGTAGCACATACTCGGTGTCGAGCTAATTTTCAGTATTGCATTAGATAGGGATCCTTTGACCAAATGCTCGTCGTTCACCGGCGCATCTCGTGGTTAGAGTTCTTATTCAGCACTTTCCTTTGAGATCCTCTGACCAATGCTCACACCTTGCCCACATCGGGATCCTGGTGTACATTCTGGTTAGAGTTACTTTCCGCATCGTTTTGGTTTATGCTAACTTTAACGGGTGCGTGTTGCATTGTAATCATTTGTGAAAATTCAAAAAAAAATAGTCCGGTTCATTACAGTCCTCTTCATTATGGTTGAGCCCACATAGTCCTTGGGACTTGTTGTATTGATATATATAATCTTCCTTATACTTAGAACTAAATGCATTTCATGGATTATGTCTGTCATATTCATCTAACATGGTTGCAGGTTTCCATAATCAAGACTTACATCATCTCGATTTAAGGGGATTATATCTTTAACTATAATCTGCTCTTGGTTTCATTTGGAATTGTGATTTCAGGGCAAAGTATAAGGTGATCCCAAAAGGGGACATTACATTGTAGATAAACATCATGACATCTTTAGCATCATTGACAATTATTTTGATCCAATCAATCTTCCCATGTCCTTGAGTACATTATTCATGGCATGCATACATTTGTCACTACTTGGACTAAATTTTATGGCCCATCCTCCTCAATAGCATCCATGAGGAGCTGAGACTAAAAATCATCATCCTTTCGACACCCTAAACAATCAACAACCTTAAGAAAATAAGGGACCTTTGTAGATGTAACTATGATATTGATGAATGGATGATGCCTAATGTTTGTCTACCCATCCATGACCACATTGCATCCACTTGTGACCCAAGATTCCTTCATTTTCTCCATGAAAATATTTGTCTTGGAATAGTTCTTATCCAAGATTGTGGTCCTTAATTTTGTCTCCCTTGGTGGCACACATGATGATCTTACCTTGCTATCTTCACCATCGCCTCCTTATAATAAGGAGAGAAAGCCATAGGGAATGGAATGCCATTGGCAAAGAAGAATTTGCCAATGTTATCATCTACCTCATCCTTCAATTGCTTATTGAATAATTTTGCTAGTCGGTTTGGAGCATCACTTGTCATCTCGCGTTCCCCCCTAGCCTTTGCTACCTCGAAGTAGAAGAAATTGGCATATGTGAAATTGGCCTTTGTAAAGTTGTAGAAGTAGAACCTTCTCCCTGAAGACCCCTTGACCTTACAGACAAAGAAGTAGATGCAGGGGCAATGTCTTCACTACTTGGACCAACCCATAACCTACTTATCTAAGCCCTATAGTTTAGTCTTCTTGTCAACTTCTAACATTCTTCTACATCTTTGTTTCAGATATGAAGAAAGTGGGCATTAACTCTAGTAATACTACCTTGAGGTTCAATGCTTCAAATGTGGCATTTCCACAACCTAATGCCCCTAGATGCCCTAGGTTTTACTTGTAATTTTGTTGCAAATTGTCTTAGAGCAGACTTAGGATCAAAGGGACACTTACCATATTTTGCTAGAACCACGGAAGGGCAATTAATATTTGCATTGGCAATGGAACTAGTGGTTTGGGTTTCACAATCACTCCTCTCTGCTTCTGCACTTTCATGATGATCAGGTGCATAATCGAATTCATTTTCACTCTTAGTTTCAACTTCTGGTTGAGGCTCAACCTCATCCTCACTCATGCCATGAGAACTCATAGTGACACTGCAATAAATTATATAAAATTTATAAGTTTATGTAGTGTACCACCCCTGTTTCTTCCCAATTTTTTTGCACTTTTTCCCAAGATAATTTGTCAAGCAGTTTGCATGCTCGGTAAAGGTAAGTTTCTTGTTTGCATAGATAATTGTTTTCACCTTTCCAACATAACAATATACATCATATGGTGGATATACTGTGTGACCTTTGACTGACAGATTATGAATTATTGTTTCTGAGTTTGTAGAGAATGTATATCACATAGTATTGCATTCTAACTTGTCCCATATGAGTAGTTTACAGGTTTCACCCATACCAAATTCCTTTACTTAACTGATTTTAACTGAAGCAATTTACAGATCTAAACTGATTGCAAAGCTTGAAAGATTTGCAAATTTAATACTAAATACATGCAACTCTGATATTAAATGACTGGGAATACTTCATTAACAAACTGAAGGTATTGCTTGCAATTTCTGACCTGGAGGTGCTGTGGTCTGGTTATCATAGCAGCATGCATGAATCTGCAATTTCATGCTCAGAACTGCCTTGTCTTCCCCGTACACAGGCTCAGAAATGACCGCTACAGCAAAGAAAATGTTCTCATGCTTGGAAGAGTGTGATCTTAGAGAGAAAGGAAGCTAGGATAATAAGGCAGCAGCATATTAAACATGTACTTTCCTTCAGCGGCTCATATTCATTGACTTCTATTTTTTTGGCATTAACCCAAGTCATTTACACTTGACTGTACAGAAAAGTACGGCTTCACTTTATTTTAAATAGGCGGCTCCTCCACTAACTTCGACCCAATTACTATAGATTGCGATTCATTTAATAAATTTATATATTGCCATTCCAAATACAGATACGACAACTTTTGTGGGTGAGATTAATAGTTAAAATACATTGCACCTCCCTTAGACCATTCACTGGACTCTACATCACACACCTATCTTCAAAAGAAATTATGGTAACTTCACAATGCTTCCTTCACTTGGTATAAACCTTCCACACATACTCAACCCCTCAGAATTTGAATCCTCACCAGTTCGCCAGTCTTCAGAATATATAACGGTTCCCATGTACCAATTGAATCAGCAACTCTCTTGAATAAGATTTACATTCTTATTGTCAAATATATGTCTATTGCAATGCAAGGAGTCCATTTTCTTGTATGGCGCTGTAGTTCCTTTAAGTGATGGCTCCCATCAAAGACGTGGACTTCCAAACTCTGCCACAAGGACTTCAATTCCCAAAGGAAACTGGAGATAATGAGTCGAGGGAAATTCCTTCTTCATTTGCTACCGAATCTTTGGGTGGCACGGCAGCCTGCCTTGTCATTTAACACCCACGAGTTACTTTGCCAAATACCTGCAACAGCCAAGGTTTGTCACACCAAAATTATTAACAGTGAACCCCGGGGGACGTGCCCCCCCCTAAGCCCTAGCGTTTCCGGAACGGGGACGTCCTGGAGACGTGGGGACAGCGTTCCCACGTCTCCAGTGGCGCCACCAGTTTTTGCCTCGCTGCCAGAGATGCGGAAACGTCTAGGCGTCTCCGAGATGCTGAGGGAGACGCCTGGGTGTCCCTCGAGTGTCTTGGGGACGGCCAAGCGTCTCCCGCAGCGAACAGTCAAAAAGGTCATTTAAATTTTTTTTTAAGACTTTTTTAATATTTTATTGTTTCTATTCAAACCCTAAGGGCATGTGGGGCCCATCTACACTCTTACATGCCTTCAAAAGGCCCTCCAATCTTCATTTTTATTCACATTTGCATTTCTACTTGTTTTCTATAGCAAGAAGAAGAAGAGTGAAGGCTGAGGAAAGAGTGATTGGAGGAGTGAAATGAGTGATTGCAAGTGAAAGAGGAGTGTCAAGGAGCAAGAAGAAGAAGAGGAGGAAGATTCTTCACCTTGTTGAAGAGATTTTTCAAGCAAAAAGTAGGGTTTTTAACTATTTTTTATTTTATTTTCTGATTTTCAATGTTTTTTCATTTCTTGTTGTTTCATTTTTTAATTTTTCTTATTTCATTTCTTGTTGTTCCATTTTCTAAATTAATTTAGATTTTGTTTTGCAATTTAAAATTTGTTAAAAAATTTAAAATATAGAGTTTTATTTTTTTAATTTTAAAGTAGGTCATAGGCTGAAACTATGTGTTTATTGAATTTTTTTTTCATTTTGTGAAATGCAGTGTTAAAATGAGCTCCCACAGTCATGAAATGAGTGAGGATGAGATGGAAACTCATTCTCATACTGCAATCCAATCAAAATATGAACCTGAGCATGAGGATGAGCCCAATGAGGGGGGTGAGCATGGGTCAAATCCGGAAGGGAAAACTAGTTCCATAGCTAGTGTACCAATTTCTATTGATTGCCCCTCCTAGCTTTTGGCAAAGTGGGCTAAGGGTCCTTATGATCTCAAATCTCCTCTCAAATAGTTTGCAACAAGAATAACAACCCCAACGTCATCAGGTGGTGGTACAAGGAAATGGAAATGCAACATTTGTGGTGATGATTGGTTTGGGAGCATCACCAGAGTTAATGCACACTTCCTCTTTTGGCCAGGAAAAGGTGTGGGAGCATGTGATTTTTTGAAGAAACCTAAAAATTTGAAATACAGAATTGAGTTCAACAAACTTTGGGGTGTTCTAGATGACGTGGCAATTCCAATGCCTACTACCTTGTCTGGTAGGCAACATATTCAGACTATTTAGCAGATTCAGGAGTAACAAATGTAGAGGCAGCCACATATTTCTACTCCTACATTGCATCAGAGTAGGAACATTGTCAGGGTCAGCCTCAGGACCTTCATCCACTTATAGCACTATTGCTGAATCACAATAGTGCAAGGGGAAACGCAAGGTGCAAAGTCAGCCTAACCCCATAGTTGATTTATTTAATGTGCACTGGAGGGATCAGATAGATGATTCCATTGGCAGGTTCTTTTTTGCCAATGGAATCCCATTCCATGTAGCTCGATCTCCTTATTATAAGGAGATGATTTCGATGGTGGGGAAGGTAGGACCATCATGTGTGCCACCAGGTGAGCACAAATTGAGGACCACGATCTTGGATAACAACTATGCCGAGATCAATTCATTGATGGAGACGATGAGGGCATGT
>VDFB02185076.1:0-24571 GCA_007258455.2 Sequoia sempervirens | reverse complement strand
GGCTTGTCCACAATTGTAATGTCAAATTTCTGCATCAGCAATAACCATCTTGTCAGTCTCCCAGATATTGAGCTTTTGTTCATTAGATACCAGATTGCTGCATGATCAGTGTGGACAAATATCTGATAACCAGTGATATAATGCCTAAATTTATTAAGGGCGTAGATGATTGCCAACATTTTTTTTCTGTAATAGTGTATTTGAATTCAGCCCCTTGCATATTTTTGCTTATGTAGTAGAGTGCATGTTCAGTTGATCCATCCTTCTACCCTAGCACTACTCCAATTGCATAATCCGAGGCATCAGTATGAATATGAAATAGGAGTGACCAATCAGGTCCTTTTAGAACAAGTGCTTGTGTGGAGGCGACTTTCAAGTCAAGAAATACTTTTTCACATTTCTCTGTCCAAGAAAACTCCGCATCTTTCTTCAGCAGATTGTATAAGGGACCTGCTATTTGGGTAAAGTCCTTGATGAATCTTCTGTAGTATCCTGCATAGCCTAGAAAACTTCATACCTCCTACTTAGTAGGAGAGGGTAACTTAGAGATGATCTCAATTTTAGTAGGATCAACTTGAATTCCTATAGCAGAAATATAGTGACTAAGCACTATTCCCTCCTGCATCATCATGAAGCATTTTTGACTATTCAACGATAGGTTGTGATCTTCACATCTCTGTAGTACTTTTTCCAAGTTGGATTGAGTTTCCTCAAATGTTGTACCATAAACAGTAAAGCCATCCATGTATATTTCCATGCAATCATATGAGATGTTCGAGAAGATGCTTATGACTACCCTCTAGAAAGTTGCAGGAGCATTACAGAGACCAAAAGGAAAAATTGAATAGGCAAACATTCCCCAAGGGCATGTAAAAGTATTCTTTTTCTGATCCTCAGGAGCAATCTTGATTTGATTGTATCCACTGAAGCCATCCAAGAATGAGAAGTACTTCTTTCCAGCTAAATTATCTAGAACTTGATCAATAAATGGAAGAGGAAAGTAATCTTTCTTTTGTTGCTAAGTTGTTCTCTATAACCTACACATACCCTCCTCTTTTCCTCCTCCTTTCTAGAACAATGACCAATGGAGAAACTCCATTGACTATCGATTGGGTAGATAGCTAGCCGGCCAACATTTTCTGCACCTTTCAACAATCTCTCAAAGCTTAAGTAGGATTGATTCTTTCTTTTCGAGGCCGCCTCGATAGGGTTTTGAAGTCACTGTTAATATATATGCGATGTGTACAGAGTTTTGGGTCTAGGCCCTTTCATATCTCCATAGTCCCATGCAAAAGCTGACTTATGACTGGTAAGCATTTTGATCATAGATTCTTGTTGCTCACGGTGAGGTTTTTATTAATGCACAAGGTTTTTCCTGCAGCTACCTCAACTTGGGAGGTTAAGTCTATCATAGATACTTCAGACAGAAATGGCATGTCTACCTCATGGGGTAGTAAGGTGTGCAAGCAATCTGTTGCTGCAGGATAATGAGCTGATGTGGACGGAGAAAGAATAGTTTGCAAGGAACATGGATTTTTCTCACAATGAAAGTATTTAGTACCGTAGTTATTCAACAAGATATTAGACAATACATATTCTTCTTCTTGGTGTGCAATGAAAGGCTCTCTGGTAATCATCATTAAATTGGCCACAAAGTTCACTTCTTCCTCTTCTCCCAAATCTGGCCAAGCAACATCTTCAGACTCAAGTTGGGGCAGTGCTGGAGAATAGAGAGTAAGTTTCTTTGTGCTATATCCATCAGATATTGTCATGTCACCCAACCTACAACCAATGCAAGCATCAGCAGTAGCCAACCAAGGCCTTCCTAGTATGACAGGGTATCCCCCCAATGATGCTTTTGGAGATAAGACCATGAAATCAGTGGGGTATTCCCAAGAATCCAAGGTGACTACCAGGTCTTCGACTACCCCATCAGGTTTGACAGTTGAGCTATTAGCAAGCTGTAATATTGTAGGTGTAGTCCTTATTTATGAAATATTAAGTTTTACAACCAGGTCCTTTGTCATGACATTGATAGCTACACCAAGATCTACTAAGGCATTCTTAATTTGCAACCCATTAACATTTATCTCCACAAAAGGACTTCCTAGATCTAAATATTTTGGGATGCTAAGCTTCCCTAGCATTAAGTCAGAGAGTTGGCCTATTACATGGATAGTTTGAGGGTCTTTCTTTTTCCTCCCCGGTTTCTTCAAACATGCCTCCTTGATGGCCTTGCCATAGATAGGTACTTCTTTGATTGCTTGGAACAAGGGAATTTTCACACATATATGCTTTAGCTAGTCAAGAATATCAAAGGTGGGTTCCTCTTGTTTCTTCACATTTTCACCTTCCAATCTTTGTGGGAAAGGAGGAGGCACCTTATTAGATGACTTAGGTAATGATGGAATCTAAACTGGCTGATTTGGTTGGGCTTGGTCATTGATATCTTCTTCTTGGTCAGTCTCCTCAGGTTGTAATTCTGAGATTATGGGAGGAGATGGTGTGGACAGTACGGTTCTTGAATGTAAATTAATATTATTCAAGTTAAGAGCATAGGTAGGCTGATGATTAGGATTAGAAAAATAGACTTGTTGCTGTTGCAGTTGCTGGTTATTTGGATTAGGTGCTACTTGAGCTGGTAGTTGGGTTGATTTTGGATTCTGACCTTGATTAGGTGTAGGAGGTGGCATAATGAATTGCTGCTGGGGTTGTTGCAAGAAACTTGCGGTTGGATTTGACCATTGTTGGCCTCCCCTCCATTGGTTAGGCTGCTGCCAATTCCCTTGTGGAGGCTACCACTGATTTTGCTGAGGTGGTTGCCAGTTCCCTTGTGAGGCTTGCCAATGGTTTTGCTGGGTATTTGGCCAAGGGTTATGCTGCTGAGGTTGGGAGTATGGCCCATAGTTTAGAGGGTACTAATTTTTCCATTGACTATTATATGAACCAAAATTTTGCAAAGGGTCCTGAGGCATACCTTGTCTTGGGGCCCATGGCCTCCTTTGTGCAACAAAGAAGACTTGATCATCATCACCTTCTATCATCTTAAAATCAGTAGGAAACTATTTAGCCTCCATGTTGGCCACCATCTTGCATTTGTAGTCACACTTCTTTTGTCTACAATGTGGATAGAACTTAGCCAAGATTGCTTCAGCTTCATCGTGTTTCTTCCAAGCTTGCATAGTTTCCAATTGTGTAGCCATGTTGTTAATGATTTCCTGCTTGAAATCAGACAGCAAATTTGTGATCTCCATTTGGGAAACTCCACTGGAAGAAGATTTACCCACTATAACTTGATGACCTTTACTCTTCTTCACATTTTCTCAAGAGTAATTAAGACATATTTTCTTAATATCATCCCAAGGCAGTTGGGTTATATCACCTCCTCCCATTAGGTCCAGAGTGTCTATACAGGCATCACTGATCCCTCTTAGAAAAAGTAGTTTCTGAGAGTCTTCATTGAGAGTATGGTTTGAGTTTTTTTCAGAGAAAACAAGAATCTTGAAATATAATCCTCCAAACTTTCATCCTCCTTCTGCTGAATTCTGAATATATCGTCTCCCTTACTGACACTCTTACAATATTCCTTATATTTCTCAAGGAATTTTGTTTGCATGTATAAATTAACCATCAAACAACACACCTCTTCCCAAACCTATGAACTTCATCTGAGAGCTCCCCTTCCTTAAAGGTGGAAGGAAACAACTTCAACTTGTGTGCATCTGAAGTGTAATCATAGCTGCGACAGAGGATATCAAACTCAAACAGGAAAGTTTTAGGATCCTCCATAACTAGGCCATAGAACTTGGAAAGTAATGAGTAAGCAATATTTTTAAGGTTAGGAGTATCTCGCTGAGGAACAATGGGAAACTCAAAAGCAGGAGGTGGATTAGGTAGATTATTTGCCATATTTGCTTGCTAGAATATCAGAGCGGATAGATTTTCCTCAGGTTGTTCGTCGGCTGGGTCAAATGGCAGTTCAACAAACAGGTTTTCAGGGAGAAACCTTCCCAACACGTCTCTTCTTCTATGCATGCAATAGAATGAATGGTGATTTGAAGGATTTTGAATTTTTTTGATTAACAAACTAAATTAATGCTAAAAATGACTTCTAAAAAGTTCTTAGCTTGACACCATCCCCATAATGGTGCCAAAATGGTCACACCCACAAAAGGATATGCGAAAATCACAAGAAACCTATCTTGGGAATTGGACATTCTAGCAGGTGACTAATATCTCCTCATGTACATTCATTTACTTGTCAAACCAGGGAACGTATACTTTGAATGGAGTAGCACAATATATGCACTAAGAACTAGTTTCAGTCACAACTTAACAGAAATAAATACTTGGAAAGAATTCTATCTATGCTACAGGAAGGCAATGCAAAGTTCTTTTAACTCAACCATGATTTAACCAAAACAGAAATCATAATAGCTACAACTAAGACTCAAACTATGAACTAGCCTTATGCTGCAGGAACATGCACAGGGATGGATTCTTGATGCTGCAGGATCAATACAAAACTGAGTTTGTATGAAAACTTTAAAGATGAAATCTAACTGGTGATCAACAGAAAAAGAACAGCTAACTAACTAGCTACAGATACTTACTAAGTGAGCCCCCTTAGCAAACATCTACTAATTACACAAGTGCTGAACTCAAAACTTCATCAAACTTTATTCATAAACTCAAAATGGTATACATTTCTTTGTTGATATGAAAACTAGCAACAAACTCTATCTCTTGTCATACAAATTCTTCTTTTTATTATTATCATACTGACTCTTACATAATATCTTCTATCTCCCTATCACTATGCGCTCATCTAACTTAACCATCTTCTGCTCACCCGCGTAGGAGGAGCACTTATTTAAAGTTAGGAGAACAACTAACTAACTAACCCTAACAAAGAAATTCGTGGAAGTAAAATGTATCCCAAAATCAAGGAATAGACTTCATAAATGAATTTATCCATTCAACTCGATCCAGAGAGAATCTAGCACTCCACTCGCTCCAGATTGACTGTCATTAAAAATATTTCCAACAGTTTCGATCAAAGAATCTTCGCCAAAGCTTCCTCAAGTCAGCACGAAATAGACTTTTAATCAGTAAGGTCAGATCAGCTGCACTTGACTCAATCATACTTTCTTCAACAACCTACGAAACACAATTTAACAGATGTGAAAGAAAAGGCGCATGGTACATACACAATATCCGTTCATTAATCACATATTTAAATCTATTTCATCATTCAAAAACTATATGCGATATGCCAGACATTTAGGGAGTCAATGGGGTAATAAATGTAGTCAAGACAACACAATAAGCTGCAGGAACATGAAAGTGTTTTGCTATAGGATATCCCCATAAAAGGTTTCAAAAGAGTTTTAAACAACTATGAATAACAAAAAGTAAAGGCATTAAAAGTTCATCATAATATCCAAACTATGAGCACATTTTAATTAATGCACTTACATCACATCTTGTCTATATAAGAAAGGTCATTATACACTCTTATAATATACTTCATCATCACATTTGATAGATCTTAATATCAAGAAAGCTTATTTCTTGCATACTCTCTTATAGAAGGATTTCATTGTTTTTGTAGGTGGTCCTAGGATAGAGCTAATTTTTAGCTCCTACATGGTATGAAAGCCAACCCTTGCAAATCACTCCTCATATTTAAGGGTAGAGCTATTGTTGGTGAGAGATCTTGGTGAATTTTTGTAAGGTTAATGATGCTCTTCCTGTGCACTAAATGGTGATTTGGGGAATTAAAATATTGATAAAAAACAATACTTGTGGAGGGTTCCTCTTTTTGGGTTTCATTGCAAGTTATTTTTGGAGTATGTTAGAGGCATTTCCTTATAGTTTAGAGGTTTTTCATTGCCCCCATCACTATTTTTGTTAGTGTTAAGTTTAACTTAGGATAATTAGGGATAATTATTTTCTCTCATATCAGGTAGTTTTTCACCCATCTTATTTTCATGCTTTTAAAAGGCCTATATACTATGTACTATCTCATCTCATTTTGAATATCATATTGCTAATTAGCAAAATAGTGTTTTTCTTCTCTTGAATGTGTGAAGGTGATTTTTTTGCAGGTAGAGGATCCTGGGAAGGAGCTACCATCTCTTACATGGTATCAGAGCTCCTCCTCCTACTCACCTTCCTTGAGAGTTTCTACTAAGGAGATCTAGGAAATTTATTGCCTACTTAAATTTTTTTTGACATTTGAAATTTATTAAATTTTAAATTTTCCATTATTATTTTTTTGTCCTATTGAAGAGAGGTTCATTCAAAACAGAGAGACATTATTTTCTATTATGGAGGGTCGTGAATCACTATGATTGTTGACATGATTTTTTGCTTGGGAAGCTGTGAAAATGTCTCAACCATGAATGTTTGTCCAGAGCCCGAATCTTGCACAAGAGGCTGTGAAACATTGTTGCATGTGAAAATTTTGTGTCTTGAGGTGTGATTCATCTCATCCATAGGGTCACCGCTATTGGAGGGCACATGATTTTCAGTGCATGTCTACATTTCATATTTTACAACCTTTTAATCATTTTGTAGGGCACATCCTTGTATTTGGTAGTGATATTAACTCATCCTAAATAAGGGGAAAATTTTCCAATTCATATTGAGGGATATTATTTTTGCTATTAGGCCTTGTTCCAGCAACCTACAAGTGATATGTATAGTGAAAAGACACAAATGTTTATAAATGATGATGAATTTTTGGAATCATTTGTTCATTTTGAGTGCCCTAATTCTCTTTGGACTTACCTTCAAGAATCATATGGAGATCATGATACTCCACCATCTCTCGATGATCCTCTTTCCAATACCAATGTTCCTTTTAACTCTTCAAAGAAGATAAACCATGCTTGTGATCCTTTGGACGTTTTTGAGACTTCAAATGAGGTTATAGAACTAATTCAGAGGTTCTTGATTCTATGTCAGAGATAGTTGATCCACCTTCATTATCAAGCAATAGGATTATCATTGTCTTCCTGATTGGTATTCCTATTTGTCATAAATTAGTTCATTGTTCATGGAATCTCACATTTCAAACTTGGAAGACTCATTTGAAGGATTAAATTTCCTATTTGATGATAGTTGTGGTACAATTGTTGTCACTCCATCTCTTCCTTTGGAGAATATTCAAAATCAATCTCCATTGGTACCTTGTTTGTCACCTTCTATTGTGATTGGGCATGTTCTTGATTTTTTTGTGGCATCATTTTCCAAGGTCTTGGTGACACATGAGTAGATTTTAGAGACATTATCATCCTACATTTGTATTTCACTTGCTAATTCCTATCCAAAATGGGAAGCATTCATGCATTTGTACTTGGTTTTTTTTATTCTAAAAGGGAGAAAAAAAATTGTTGACATTAGGTCATGTTTTATCTTCATGAACTTACCATTTTGCAAGTGATTACACATTGTGAGGGGGCTACATAGTCTCTCTCTGTTTGTATTTTTTTGAGATTAGTGATAGGAGCTGTCCTTGGAGGGTCTTGTGAAGTCCTCCTTTCACTTTTTCAACCTTTTTTTATCTCTCTTTTGGAGAGCATTTTTCTCCCACAAGGTTTTTCTCCTTTTCTTCAGTTATGAGAGATTTCTTTTTTGCATTGTACTTGTGCATGGGTACCTAACATGGCCTTGTAGCCAAGACCCATTTTGCATAATAATCTCCCTAAGTTTGCACCTAAGGAGGGCTGTTAGTGTTAATTTTGACTTAGGATAATTAGGGATAATTATTTTTTCCTGTATTGAGTAGTTTTTCACTCGTCTTATTTTTCATGCCTTTAAAAGGCCTATACACTACATGTAATATCTCATCTCATTTTGAATATCATCTTGATATTTTCCAAAATAGTTTTTTGATTCTCTCAAATGTGTGAGGGTGATTTTTTTGTAGGTTCACGATCCTAGGAAGGAGCTACCATCTCCTATAATTTATATACTATACAGATCCCTATAATGCATATAGTTTGTATGAGGTTTGCATAGTCATAAAATTCAATAGATTGAAATGAATATTCCTTGGTACATGGAATATTTTTATTGTTTTTACCAGTATATGTTATCTCTATATAATCAAATGTATAAGCAAAATTCAACATCTATCAGGTCATGTCTACAACAAGGTACAGGTTGGTAGTTCTTCTAAAATAAATATTTTTTGGTAGATTAGTTTTTTTCATTGAGTTTTATTATCACCCTAAGTGCAATCCCATCAACTAATGTAGGTGTTAAGTCCTTGTAGGTGGTGCAGGACCACCTACCATCAATTGAAACCACCACCCCCTTAGCGATGCAAAATTTATTTTAACCTACCAGCACCCCAGCCTCCTCAGTGGTGGTCACATTATAGATCATGTGTCAACCCACCAAGACCTAAATTTATGACACCAATTAGTCCCCTAGGTGACCAAATTGAGCCTTATTTTGACAAGAACATAAATGTTTTCCCAAATATCAAAATTTTGTAAATGAGATATCGACAAAAAGTTGGCTCCACACAATTCGTATTGGTGCACATTATTTTTATATATTTTGTTGTGCCTATACATTTGATTGCCAACTAAAGTGTCTTTTCCCTTTTCGACCTTTGAGCTCATAACTTTTCACTAATTCATCTATTTTTTGTGATTCCATTAGCAATTGAATCCTATGTTTAGGAGATTTATCTTTTAGTTCATGCAATTTTTGTAGATTCAGCCCCAAGTATAATTTATTCAATTTTTATAGATTTTGCATATACTAATTGATTACTTGGGAATACTATCTCCTGGAAAACTTTAACTTTTCAAGGGAGCTTTTTTTTTAGTTTTATTTTAGATTTGGAAGGTGTGACATCAATTTGTATCGGATATTTATCTATCTTGCACTCTTGGAAATTTTTGTTTAATGGTTGGATCAAGGTCTAAGGTCTTAACTCCTCATAATTATTATACATGGAAGGAAAGAATGAGTAAATTTCTTTGGAATATGGATTTTTGGTCGAGCTTGGATGATGAAAAACCTAATTTTTCTAGAGATTATAAAATATTTTCTCATAGGAACAAATATTATGATGCTATGGGTTTGATTGTTATGCATGTTTTTGAGATTCTATTCTTTCATATTGAGGAATATACTAATCCTAAGAAATTTTGGGATAAGTGAAAGGAAATATTTGGTTGAGTTAGTGAAATTCAAGCTATGCATTTAGACGAAAAATTGACATCACTTTCCATAGATTATTTTAACACCATCAAAGACTATTTGGTAAAACTTAAATCATAAAGATCTCAATTAGGTTGTGGTAAAGATAAAACTATAAAGAAATTCATACTCTTGATTTTTTTTAAGTTGAAAGGATCATTTGCATACTTCTCTACTTCCATTTATGATACAATGGATGGATTAGGTGATTCTTTTTTATTCCTTCTTTTGAGATATTTAGTGAAAGGTTGAATAAGGAACAAGCTAAACTTAGTCAACATGACACACACTCTAAGAATCGTCCTTTTATTGTATGACCACCTAAAGTTAGAGGAAATAAGAATGCAAAACCTAAGATAGAATCTTGTGATAAACCCACTTCTCGTAGAGAGGATAAAACTAAGGAGAAACCCAAGTGTGGTTATTGTAACAAACCTAGAGATGGTGACAAAACATGCTATAAGAAAGAGTTAGATGAAATGAGGAAAATTCTAAAAGAACATAATTTTTTTCCTTCTAAATATACAAGTTCGCCTTCTTCTTCTTCTTCACAACCTTCATCTTCTACACACACAAGTACAACAAAATTGCTAGTGGGAGCAAGTAAAGTAAAAATATACTTAGATGAAGGGTCATTCTCCAATTATAACACATGCTGAATAGTCTAGAGATTGGATTCTTGACTTTAGAGCCTCACATCATATATAAAGATTGTTGGATGTCTATATAGTTTGTGTTGGCATTGATGTCAATAGACCTATGTTGTTACATTAATATCAATCTTAAAGTTGCTTTGATTTTTTGCATTATGTTGCCATTAGTAAACTCATCGGTGTCAACCTCTAGTGTTTCCTTGAAAAGCATGTGTGTGGTTAAGTTATGGTAGCGCAACTGGTTTGGTTGTGATAATCAAGTGTTACAAATTATGTGTTGGTATTTGTAGTGCTTGGTTTTCAAGTATTTTTTGAGAAATTTTGAATAGAAGAGGAAATAGTGTGGTAAAGAATTTTTATTGTATAAAGTAGTGTTTTGGTTTTTTCTATGCATTTCTTCTATATTGAAGATCTACTTATGAAATTCAGATATGTGATCAAAAGTGTTCAAAGGTGTTATATCCAAAGTTTCTTGTCTTGGATCATTTTGCAAAGAAATTTGTGTTCACCAATGTGTGAATTATGAAAGCAATTTTGTCTAGGAGAAATGGTTTTTCTCTACATATCTACATAGTGTTCTTTCTAGTCTTGTAGATCTGAGAGTATTCTTATATTGCTCATATATATCTCCAATCCAAGTTGTTTAAGTTTTGATACTCTGCAAGGTTGGATTCATCAATTACAATATGTGGAAGGTTAACAGGGTGTACAAGATTAATTTATTTTTCAGGTGAAAGTGGTTGTGAAGGAATTTATTGGATTTTAGGATGTTGATGGAATATTCCATATGTGTTTGACTGTTTTGTGTGGCTCGTGAGTCATCTTTGATAAGTGGAAGTGTGTACTTAAACGTTCAATTGTGTTAACACATGTTTAATGAACCTTCGATGTTTACGCTAATGATATAAATTATTTGGTGTTTGAGAAATTTTGGAGTGGTGTATATGTATGGATTTAGGTCTGAGTTAAGGTGTGATTTAGTATGATTTCATTCCTCTCCATTGCAATAATTCGTAGTGCTAGTCTAACTTGAATTTGAATAGTTGAGTTGCATAGCTAACCTTGTAAATTATTTTCAAGGTTGTGATGGGTATATATGTGTGTTGAGTTCATAGAGGATATTTGCATGAACTATGTGTAACACAAATTATGGTGTGAAGTGTACAAGTGCAAAGTACAACACAATCTTTACTGACTAAGACTGTTGGGAGCAGTGATTAGAAGGTATCTACATTCTTTTGAGAGAGTGTGAATGTAATCATGGTGTAGTGGTTGAACTTTTATGTTTCTCTGAGATGGATTTCTCATTGTCACAACCTTCTTTCTTCATTTCTATAATATAGCAGTGATCCATTGGTAGTGAACCCTTCTCTTTTGGGAAGTGAGCCCTCCTACATTGAACCTATTGTATTTGGTGTTGCAATTGCTTTATACTGTTAGCTAATAATCACTGTGATTTTTATCTTCTTGGTTTTTCTACATAAATCTAGTGTTCTATTATGTATGCTTATTTTTTGTTTTCATTTTTTATTATTTTCTTTCATGTGAAATCATTATAACTCATTAAGGTTAATATTGATCTGAATGTTAGTGAGGGTTTGACGTTTTAATGAATAATTGATTCACCCCCACTATTAATTTTTTTCTGCATTCAATAAAGACAACCTATAAGGTTTTCATCCTTGAAGCATACCTCAATCATGATGATTTTGATGACTAATGGTTTTTATTTAGATATATTTGGTAAATGAGTTGCTAATGTGCCCCATGGTAGTTTCATGATTCTATTTTCATTCTTGATGTTTGGCATAATCTTCTTTCAATATATCAAATAGAAAGAACTAGTAAATCCATTGAGTTCACTCCATATTCAATTTTAATTCATGATTTGCATACTAGGAAACTTGTTGTAGTGAGTACGGTTAACCATAATGCAAACATATACACATTTTCTCATGTTATTACTAATGTTGAATGTTCTAATGACCAATCTCCTAGATCAAATGTGGGTAGTTTTCATACGGTGGTTTTAGTGGGTTTTTGAACCTTATTGTTCATAAACCTTTTGATGAGGTGTGATCAAATTCTTTATCTTTTTCAAATTTTACTATTAACTTGTTTTTAGGACTTTAGATACATTTTTTCTTCTCTACATTTATCTTTGGAAGATGGTTTTAGGATAGGTATATTATATTTGGTTTTCATTCCTTTGCTACATATTTGGATGATATGTTTTAGGGTGGCACTATCCTCTTTGATTATATATGTTTGGATGTTTCTCTTGAGTTTCCATATCATTTATCTTCAATTCCTTGATTGACGTAACATCTAATTTTTTTGAGACATCTTTAGAGACATTTGATGCTTCTTTAGATATATCATTCATGCACTTCTCCCCTCTTACTTCATCATGGAGATGAGTTTTCTTTAGCATCAACCATTATATTTCTTTCTTTCCAAGGGGATACATGTTTTTTGTTGGCATTGGATTTCTTTTGTCTTTAGAATTTATTTAGTGGTTGTGGAGCAACTTCAATATGGGGGCACCATGTGGTCTCTTTCTTTCCCTCTTATGTGGGAAATTTTTAATGTATATATGTGACGGATTTTTTACTTGGGGTGTATCATGTAGTCATTCATCTTTTATCACTTGATTGTATCTTTTCTCTCTTTTGAAGAGGAATTTTTTCCCATGTAGTTTTTCTCCTTTTCTCTATTTGTGAGAGAATGCATTTATATTTCTACATGGGTGCCTAAAATGGCCTTGTTGTAAGGACCCATCATTGCATCCTTGAATCATTTGCATAATATTTTATTCTCTCTAAGTTCCAATGAACAGGGGGTGTTGGTGTAAGTAGGTACTTTTCCCAACTAGTCAGTTAGTGGGGTCATATTTACATGTTAATTTTACTTAGGTCCTATGCATATTTAAGTTTTTTCAATAATATTTTTCCTTTTTATATTTTATTAAATATTAGAGTTGTAGGTTGTTTAATGTTGGCTCATGTCATTTAATATTGACACAATAATTTAATTTTGGTACTACATTACACCTTTTCTATATTAGAAAGGTCAATGTACACTCTTATAATATATCTCATCATCATATTTGATAGATCTTAATATCAAGAAAGCTTATATCTTGCATACTCTCTTGTAGAATTTTTTCATTATTTTACAGATGGTCCTAGGATAGGGATAATTTTCAAATCCTACATTCTAGACATACAACTAGATGTGGGGTATCTGCAAAATAATCTCTTTTATTGTTCTCCGTCTTAAAACATTTGACTATATCAACAAGGAACATGTTCTTGCAAAATTTATCATTTAAGAGCAATATAAATTTTCTAGTACACTTAATTTTTCTTCTACAACTTGTAATGCAAAAATTAGTATGTTAACACATTGTAATGGGTAGGAAAGTTGTAGTGGAGGGTCTATTGCATCTCCTAGGTGTCACTATATACTTGGGTTGCACACTTCTAATAAAGTCTCTTATGATACCTAAGAGAAAAAAAGGAAAACCATGAAGGAGCATCTCTCAAAAATCATGAAACCTATGAATGCTCTTTCTAGACATATAGCTAGATGTGGGTTCCCTCCAAAATAAACTCTCTTAATTTTATTGATCTCCTCTACTATTTGAGTATTCTAGTAATAAATGCATTTTTGATAAAAGCATCATTTAAGTTCAATATAAAGATGATAATAGGCTTATTTTTATTTTGTATCTCACAAGGTTGAACTAGTTATGGGAACATGTTGGGGTGACTAGTAAAGCACTAAGGGAGACCTTATTTTGTTCTATAGGTGTCCCAATCCATTAATTTTACACACTTCTAGTAAACTCTTCTAAAACTCTTGGGAGAAAAAAAATGTCAACCTATGATGAAGTAGTCAAAATTCATGGGGTGTATGAATTTTTCTATCTAAGCCTATAGATGGATCTAGGGTCCCCTAAAAACAACCTCCCTTATTTTTCATTATCTTGAAACTATTGGATTGTGTCAATAAGTAATTAATTCTTGTTAGAGAGTAGTGTGAATGTTCCAATTGGATTGTTTTTTCTTTTTCATCTTGTGCATCAAGAAAAAGCTTAGGAATACATTAGGTTAGGTATGTGAATGATATGAGAGGACCCATTTTACTCCACAATTGTCCCAATTTGTTTAGGATATATGCTTCTAGAAAAGTATCAAATAAGACATGAGAGTAAGAACTACTGTCAAAATATGATGGAGTAGTTCAAAGAATCCATTATTCCTACAAAAAATTTATTGAGACCTATAGCTTGACTATGAGAACAAGGAATGCATTCTTACAAATTTGATCATTTAAGAGAATGTAAATATACCAATAACCTTATAAGAACCTGGAGAAAGTGATTTCTAGAGGAGGCTTATGAAAAGGATGTTGTCCCCCATATGTAATCCTAAGATAACACATTTAAGGGATCCACAGATTTGGGGTCAATGTATGTCTTTTCTATAGTGATATAATTGATCTTAGAGTCATCATCATTCTCCAAATAGCTCATGGAACAATGAGCACAAAGGAAGAATAAAACATAGAGAGAGAAGATAAACAATCCTTTTGGCTCAACATGGAAGAGACCTAAATGTCTTGACACTTTGCATCATCCCCAAAAGGAAAATATAAGACAAAATAAAAGAAAATGGTTATGATAGATAGAAGAATGAAGATAAAAATACAAGAATGTCACAATAGATTCACTTCCTATGAATTCTTGAACCAACGAAGTGACAAGAGTCATACAAAGTAAGCTCACAAACATAAAGATATACCAAGAAGCTTAATACAAGGGATCACATTATGCACATGCAATCACACAAAGAACATGAATAGACATAAAGCTAGTATGACACATTTGACCCAGCCTAAAGCAAGTCATCTACATCCCAATGTTGTTTATGACATACAAAAGGTGCATTCCTAGCCAAAGGGGTAACAACGAGTGTCGTACTAGGACAATCACCAGGTTCAACACATAGTGATGCACTCTTGTTAGGAGGATCATCACAATTGTTCTCAACTAAGCTCATAGTAGAGGAAAATAATAAATTTATCTCATCAATTTTAAAAATCTCATCATCATCCTTGTTAAGATCACAACATGAAGTCTAATGATAATTTCCATAGAGGTTTCATGTTTCGGTTATGGAAAAGGTGGAGAATCATCATGCTTTGCTTTAATTCAATTTTCATCTTGGTTTGTTTTTTTGTTCTCTTGTTTTCATTTACAATAAATAACATGATGTTTATGTCTATTCTCTTTAGCATTTCAATTTATTTTTTCATGGTTTCATGTTGTGATTATGTAGGAGTAGTTTTATCAACCATAGGTTTATTTTCTTCTCATAAGGGAGGAATCAAAGCTTCCATTGAGGGTTGGCCAACCACTTTCTCTTTGGGTTTATAAACATCTTTCATATTAGGAGGCATACAAGGAATTGTATTATTATCTTTTGGTATCTTATAGGAAATAGGAGGAGGATTTATCATGGATTTATCTTTGTTACTCAGAAGGGATTTTGGTTCAATCACAACTTCATAAATTATATGAGACTCAATCATGTGTTGAGGGATATTGCTAAGAGACAATTTTGCTATGCACTTTTCCTTAAACTTTTGATAATATTTGAAAAATAAGTCTTCATGAGGCTTAATAGGTTCCATAGGCTCGGGGAAAAAGAGATTGAGTGAGAAAATTCCATAGGAAGACATAATATTAATACTACTATAATGTACAATGAAAATTTCATTGACAAATGTAAATTTTAAGCATTTATGCACTACCAATGGGATGACATCTATGGAGTGTTGTCATGGATAGCCTAGCTTCACACAGAATTAGTACAACAAGAGGATAATGGATAATGAGGCATTTAATTATTCCGGTCCAACTTTCAAGGGGAGAGTGATCAAACCTATCATAGAGCAAGGAAAACCATTATGTGTTTTGATCCATTCTTTATATTTTTCATAAAATTCTTGATAAAGTTCATGCAAAAATAAAAATTCCTTGATGATTACATTCTCTACACACATGGGATCAATTAATATACCATTGGTAGGCCTAGGTATCAGTACAAAGTTGAGTCAAACACTTTCAGCCAACTTATCAGCACATGTGAATTTAAGAAAGTTTAACTAAAAATTATTTTTGGTCAAACATATGATCTTGTAAGATTCATTATAGCTAAATTATATATGTCCACAAATTTTCCAGCTTAAATTGTTGGCTAAATGTATATTTAACACCACTTTGAGTCTAATTTACTAAAAAAATAAAATTATTTAAAAAACTTCATGTTTCAACAACTTGTACTAGTGTAAAAAAAATATATATATATATATAAAAAATCCCCTTTTGTAGATCCATAAGTTTAGTTTTAAAAAATGTATGTATTTTAATATTATAATTATTACTTATATTTTCCATTTTAGTTTTACTAAATGTAGGTTATCAGAAAAAAAAACTTTAGGTTGATTACCATGTCAAGGAAAAATAGTAAAAATATGATGCCCTAGATATAAGAATCTATATCAAGGTGGTATAATTTTTTTCTATTTTAAATAAATACTTAAATATGAAAGTGGACATTTATTGGAAACAATAAGTTTTAATACACAAACATTTTAATATTTATTGGAAAATGCATATTTGTCAAAATTGGAATAGAATATATCCATGCCCTAAATTTTCAAGTTATAAACACACAAAAAAATTGAAGGAAAATAAATTACTATATAAAGACTGATGTCTCATGTAACTTCATTTTTCAACATTTTATCAACAACTAAATTATAATTTTAATTTATAAAAGATTATATTCAAATAATTTTTTAATTTTTTCAAAAAAATATGCACATAAAATATACTAGAAAATAAGTATTCACCCAAAAGTGGGTTTTGAGTTTCTTGCAAGGAAAAATTCACCCTAAGGTGAATGGGTCTCTATACAATGTTCAAAAATCTAGTTTCATATTTCTCCAATAGTTAATCTTAGCTCTTGATTTCTCTAGATTCCACTATCAAAAAGTAGGAAATAAAATTGTAGGTGAGTTTTTGTGGCTTGAGAAATTTGATAACTTTGAAAAATTTGCAAAATTTCTCTTCTAATAAAATTTTAGTCCTTCTTCACTTGTAAATTTGCACATATAAAAAGGGGAAAATGTTTTTTTTTTGATGAATAGGGGTTTTCCTTGATCAAATCCTAGTTTGGTAATTAGACCTTGATAATAAAATAATGACAAAATGGAAGGAATTTGATGAATGAGAAATGCTATGTCACAACTCACCAAACCCTTGATGGCTTCCCTTAGAGGACTAAATTCTAAATAATTTCTCTAAGGATTGGGTCTTGCTTGAATTGGCTTGAATGGTTGCTTTAATGCTTGAAACCTACATCACAATGTTAGCTCTAAAACATAATATGAACACACATGAATCTTGACATGAGGATATGATCTTGATTGCTATCATAGATGCTTGATAAATCTTCTGTTTAATGCTCTTTCAAGAATAATATTTTCTCTTGTGAAATCTTGATTATGTATGTTATGTTTGAGTTGATAAAAAGACCTTGTATTTATAGGTGTTTATCTAATTTCTTGAAAATTCGATTCCATAAGCCATCATTTTAAACTTGAAATTGAATCGCTAAAATACAACCAAAAACATATTTAAAATTAGGTCTTGGCACTTTAGGAGGAGCCATCTACCCTTGGACAAATGGGTCCTAGGACCTAAATCTAGGACACACAATTTCCAAGGTGTTTAAAATAATGTTAGCATTTGTTTAATGTCAGTTTCCCTTTATAAAATATGAATAATAAGGCTTAATGATCTAGGTGGATCCTGAAAAACCTAAAAATTTCATAGTCTCAGAATCTCACAAAAACAACACCATTGTGTAGAGCTCACTGACATGGTCCTGACGCAACTTGAACGGGCTCAAAAGGAGTTCATATGCAGAAGTTATGTGCAGTCAAAGGTCCAGTCAAACAGGCGAATCAAGCATTCTAAAGGGAAGAAAATTGATCATCTCAAAATGAAAAAAAATGACACCAAGTTGTAGAGCTCGTCACGCTGATTCCGGAACTATATTCAGTTTCGAAAATAGAGTCTGTATGAGCAAAATAGAGCCGGTCAAAGTTTGTAGACAAAAAGAGTTGACCAGTCAAAATGATGACATCATCATGATGTTAGCATGGTGATGTGGCAAGTGGTGATGTGGCAAGAGTATATGAAATGGCATAAATATGGATTAAACCATATTTGTTAAAGAAAAAAATATATAAAGTGGGCACCACCTATTAAAGTGGGATGCCACCTAAGGAATAGGGGGTATCCCACCTTATATGGGAAGTCTCCCTTGTCTTTTGGGGAAAAACTTAAAAGGAGGAGAGGATGGTGGGATCACCACCCACCATTTTCTCTATAAGATTTAATTGCTTTTTCAAAGCCTTAGAATAAGGCTAAATCCCTTTTTCCTAGAGGCCTAAATTATCCCATATTTTTAGAGGCCTAGAATATTTTCCTTTACACGGAAATATTAGGAATAGTATTCCTAAATTAAGGGGTCAAATAAAACCTTACATAAAATATTCCCTAAATAATAGAGAATAAATCCATTCGTAACCATTCAAATGGAAAGAGAATTATTTTGAGGGGATATTATCCTTCCAAAAATTATTAAAGGAGGATATTATTGATTTTTTTTCTTGTAATAGGAGATATGGGTATATTTGCAAATAATATGGTTTTAGCCCATATTAGAAAATAAATTTGTATAAAAGGGGGAGAGTTTTGGCTTGAAAATAAGCAAGTCTACTTGGAGAAATAATTCATTTGTGAGAGTTGAATTCTTTTTGAGAGGAAGGATTGCAAGGTGTTGTTATACACAAAAAATTGTAAAAGTGAGAGAGATTGTGAGGAATTTTGTGCAGGTTTTTGAAGCTTGAATATTGTAAGAAGGCATCTTCACGTGCTTGGCGATATTAATAAAAGTGGTCCAACATTGAGAAGCGGACCCGAAGACGTAGTCCTGATTGGACGAACTCCGTTATCAACTTGTGTCTGATTCTTCTATCTTCTGTCTTATTATTCTTCTATCTCGTCTTACATTCTCTCTAATTGAGTTCCAATATTTTCAATTTGGCATTTAAGTTCTAATTACAAAATTTTAGTAATTAGTTAATTTCATTATGTTCTATAAAGGATTAAGTGAACTTAGTCTGTAATTTCAACGGTTAAACAACATAATCACGCAATTCTGTCTGGATTGAGGAAGAACTGTAATTGGATTAATTTGCAAGTTATTTTGTAAACCTCTAATTACAGATCAAATTGGTATCAGAGCTCATTTTGCAGGAAATTGCAAAAGTGAATGTTAACTAGGTTGAAATTGAAGTAAGGAGAAGGTGCACTTATAGAGTTCAATCCTGAGATTGGGAAATGAAAGCCATCAAAAATGTTAGAAATGGTAACTGAACATGAAGCTCCAGAGCTTGATGAGAAAGCTTTCCAGAAAGCATTTCTTGAAATGAAGGCTATGGTGGAAGTTCTTTTCCAAGAGAGGCAAGAGCGACAAAGGAAAAAGGAAGGCAAGGCTAGAAAGAAGGAGGAAGCTGAATCTTCATTAAAAGATGACAAAGGTAAAGGAGTAGGAGGTGGTAGTGACCCTCCTGAACCTCCATCCCCGTCTTCCTCATCTTCTTCATCTTCATCTTCTTCTTCGTCTAACTCTTCCAAAAAGAAACAACTTGTGAAATCTGAAGTTAATTCACCTTTGTTGAAACTTGATGTTAAATTTGATTTGCCAATGTATAATGGAGAACTAGATGCAGAAAAACTTGATAATTGGATAAAACAAATTGAAGTTTATTGTAGAGTTTAGAAGTTTACTAAGGATTCTCAAAAAATCCAATTAGCTACTCTTCACCTAGGAGGCACAACTTTAATTTGGTGGGAGAGTAGAACACAAGAGGATCTAAGTCGTTATGGAAAAATTATTTCTTCTTGGTTTGAGTTTATAGCTGCATTAAAGAAACAATTCTATCCATTAGGGCATATGCAAAAAGCAATGATGAATTGGCAATCATTAAAGCAAGAGAAAGTACAAAGTGTGCAAGAATATACACAGGAGTTTAGGAAGAGGGCTTTAATGTTGGGCATTCCTTTATACATGCAAGAAACTTTGTTAAAGTATATAGGTGGATTACGTGAGAATTTGAAACATACTATACTTATGTTTAATCCAACTAACATTGATGAAGTTAGTGTGCAAGCTATCCATTTGGAAACAAGCTCAAGGAATAGCCAAGACAATCTGTTGTTGGACTCCAGTAAGCATAAAAGCAACAAGAAATGGAAGGAGAAATCACAACAAACCGCTACTATAAAGAAAAAGGATGAGAAGCCTTATTGTTCACACTGCAAGAAGCAAGGGCACGCAGATGCGAAGTGTTGGAAATTGCATCCTGATCAGAAGCCTAAGTGGTTCAAGGATCGAAAGGGTAAGCAGAAGTCCACAGCTATTGTGCAAGACCTTGGTATGGAATCTGGTGATGAATCAAAGATTTCAATTGTGGGTTTGAAAGGTAAAGCTTTTGTTGGTAATAAATCTATCACTGATGTTTCATGTGCTTCTACTTCAAAAATTCATGTTGTTCCTAAAGATAGCAAAAGATGTGAATTGTTTCATATAAGGGTGATTTCTAAGAACACTAAGATTGATACCCTGATAGATAGTGGGTCCCAAGTTAATCTAATTTCAGAAGAAGTTGTTGAACAGTTGGGATTGATTTAAACAAAACCACATAAAAACTCTTATCCATTAGCTTGGGTGTGCAATGATAACAAATTGCGAGTAACTAAGCAATGCAATTTAAGATTTGCAATAACATCTAAGTTTATAGATGAGGTGGAATTTGATGTGGTTCCACTTGATATCTATGGGATTGTGTTGGTTAGCCCATACTTGTATGATAGGAAAGCAATCTTCTATAGGGAACATAATCAACATCACTTGTTTAAGGAAGGAATTGAATCCATTGTGCATTCTCATCCAATTAAGACTAGTAAGTCTTTTGTGACAACGAGACATTTGAAAAGGGTAGTTAATGCAAGCAATAATTTGAAACTTACGTCTATACCACAAGAAGTGTCATTGCATAAGAGCATGTCTAATTCTAAGGTTGTTCCAGTTATGAAAGACAAGCATGAAATTGGTACATTCTTTTTCCCGTCTACAAATTCAATTTTGTTATTCAGCCTTCTACTTTTCAGCAGTGTATGGTTGGTAGCAGCAACATTAGATGTGGATATGTATATGGCTAATGTACTTAACAATATCGGTACAATTTTGGTTATTGTTATGATGAGTCAGGTGTTCAGAATTCTAGCAAGAAGGACAGATGATACTGGGCAAGTGGGGCGACATTGCCCTAGCTCAAATTGTACATAAAATAGACCTTTTGGAGGTCCAAAAGCTTCTCAATGGGGAGGAATGATCCAGGTGGATCCTGGAAAACCTGAAAATTTCATAGTCTCAGAATCTTACAAAAACAACATCATCGTGTAGAGCTCACTGACATGGTCCTGACGCAACTTGAACGGGCTCAAAAGGAGTTCGTATGCAGAAGTTATGCGTAGTCAAAGGTCCGGCCAAACAGGTGAATCAGGTATTCTAAAAGGCAGAAAATTGATCATCTCAAAATGAGAAAAAAATGACACCAAGTTGTAGAGCTCGTCGCGCTTATTCTGGAACTATATTTGGTTTCGAAAATATAGGCCATATGAGCAAAATCGAGCCGGTCAAAGTTTGTAGACAAAAAGAGTTGATCAGTCAAAATGATGACGTCAGCATGGTGATGTGGCAAGTGGTGACGTGGCAAGAGTGTATGTCATGGCATAATTATGGATTAAACCATATTTGTTAAAGAAAAATATATGTAAAGTGGGCACCACCTATTAAAGTGGGATGCCACCTAAGGAATAGGGGGTATCCCACCTTATATGGGAAGTCTCCCTTGTCTTTAGGGGAAAAAATTAAAAGTAGGAGAGGATGGTGGGATCACCACCCACCATTTTCTCTAAAAGATTTAATTGCTTTTTCAAAGCCTTAGAATAAGGCTAAATCCCTTTTTCCTAGAGGCCTAGAATATTTTCCTTTACACGGAAATATTAGGAATAGTATTCCTAAATTAAGGGGTCAAATAAAACCTTACATAAAATATTCCCTAAATAATAGAGAATAAGTCCAATCGTAACCATTCAAATGGAAAGAGAATTATTTTGAGGGGATATTATCCTTCCAAAAATTATTAAAGGAGGATATTATGAGATTTATTTCTTTGTAAAGGAGATATGGGTATATTTGCAAATAATATGGTTTTAGCCCATATTAGCAAATAAATTTGTATAAAAAGGGGGAGAGTTTTGGCTTGAAAATAAGCAAGTCTACTTGGAGAAATAATTCCTATGTGAGAGTTGAATTCTTTTTTAGAGGAAGAATTGCAAGGTGTTATTATACACCAAAATTGTAAAAGTGAGAGAGATTGTGAGGAATTTTGTGCAAGTTTTTGAAGCTTGAATATTGTAAGAAGGCATCTTCAGGTGCTTGGAAATATTAATAAAAGTGGTCCAACATTGAGAAGCGGACCCGGAGACATAGTCCTAATTGGACAAACTCCGTTATCAGCTTGCATCTGATTCTTCTATCTTCTGTCTTATTATTCTTCTATCACCTGTCTTACATTCTCTCTAAATTCTTTTTCAGTATTTTTTATAATTTGGCATTTAAGTTCTAATTAAAAAATTTTAGTAATTAGTTAATTTCATTGAGTTCTGTAAAGGATTAAGTGAACTTAGTCTGTAATTTCAATGGTTAAACAACATAATCACGCAATTCTGTCTGGATCGGGGAAAAATTGTAATTAGGATTAATTTGCAAGTTACTTTGTAAACCTCTAATTACAGATCACTTAGGAATGGATAATTTAGTGAATTGGAAGCTTAATTAAGTCCAATTAATTTAGGGGATACAAACATAGGGGGAAATGTAAAGGAGTACATTTTTAACATTGAATTTAGCCCATGCTCAAAATCACAAGTTAAAGTAGAAAAATAAGTCAAGAGAGGTCTTATTGTATAATTTTTAGAAAGATGAGATGATAAGGATCAAGGAGGATGATCAAGCCTCTAGGATTAAAGATCCCACGGCAAACAAACAAAGGCACAAAGATACATATGAATGTAGTAGAAAGACAAGATGCAACATCATAAAATGTCAACATTAATGCCAAAAAGATGAACTTCTAAGTTTTATTATGCTATTTCCATTAAAAATGTGTTCACATGGAAGCACAACAAGCAAGTTGTGTTATGCTTGGTGGCCATGAAAAATAAACTCACAAGGGCTAATGTAGTTCGATATACACTAGGTGAGCCCAAAGGCAACATGAGAAACATACAATGGTCTGGTGTAACCTGATATACATGAGGTGTGTATCCATAACCATGTAAAAAGATATACTCACTGATAACTTGGATAAGATGCCACACATGACAATCACAAGGCTAGTAAGTTGCATTATGCTAGACATTCATGAAATAAAGCCACCACAAAGTTGTGTTATTCTTGGTAGACAAGAAATTTTTTTTGGATAGTCAAAGGATTTTTACTTAGTTCATGAAAGGTCTCACTTTATGGAACATTGTGCTCGATATCACCATTGGGAGAGGACTAGTTGAGAGATAAAAGATTTGAACCTTAATGAATGCAAGCCATAGCATTACAACTAAGACAAATTTCTTATGTCAAGAAAGGTCGCGCTCTTGAAGGACATCAATCCCATGTCACCAACAAGAAGAAATGTCACATGAACTAAGAAGACCAAACTTTGAATGAAGCTCCTCTCATCAAACAAGCAACAAGCGGGAGGAATAATGCCTACCACTTTAAAGAAATTACTAAACACCATGCTATGAAAAATTAATTTAAAGTAGATGATGATAAATTCCAATTGATAAAAGAGGCATGAGAGCTTATTTGGAAATCCCTATGCCAAACATATGTTTCCAAATAAATCTACATTATAAAATGGATGTTTCCCCCCATATGCAATCCTAAGATAACACGTTTAAGGGATTCACATATTTGGGGTCAACGTATGTCTTTTCTATAGTGATATAATCAAGCTCAAAATCATCATCATTCTCCAAATAGCTCATGGAAAAATTAACACAGGAAGAATGACACATAGAGAGAGAAGATATACAGTCCTTTCTAGTCAACATGGAAGAGACCTAAATGTCTCAACACTTTACATCATCCCAAAAAGGAAAATATAAGAAAAAATAAAAGAAAATGGTTATGAAAGATAGAAGAATGAAGATACAAATACAAGAATGTCACAATAGGTTCACTTCATATGTATTCTTGCACCAACAAAGTGACAAGGGTCATCGAAAGTAATCTCACAAACATAAAGATACAACAAGAAGCATAATACAAGGGATCACATTATGACCATGCAATCACACAAAGAACATGAATAGACATAAAGCTAGTATGACATATGTGAGCTGGCCTAAAGCAAGTCATCTTTATCAAAATGTTGTTTATGATATACAAAATGTGGATGCCTAGCGAAAAGGATAA
>VDFB02185072.1:0-25312 GCA_007258455.2 Sequoia sempervirens | reverse complement strand
ATATATGTATGTATATATACATATATACATATATGTATGTACACATTAATGCATATATGTATGTACACATATATGCATATATGCATATATATTTATGTATATGTGTGTGTATGATAGATATAGTGAACTATGAATTCAATTCTTCAACTTTTAACTAGTATATTTGAAGGCCATGTCGTAAACATTTAAGAATGGCATTCATTCATAGTTGTATATTTATTTCATACATTCGTTATTTGAAAAAGCACCCATAAAATAACATAACCTTTAAGTTATAGAATACAGGATAGATGGAAACACATGTGAGAGCATAGCATTTAAATACAAACAATTGAAATCAATTAATGAGGCTTGAAATTACTTTATATACTTGAGGAATTTTTTTAGACAATGGACCAATAAGATAACTTTTCTATCAATCTAAGAAACTCAACTTCATTTAATATAGATATATATATATATATGACTTGAAATTTGTAACAAGACAAAATTTGAGTGACTATATTTATTTGACTAAAATGAAGAACAAATTAAAACAAAAGGATGAAAGAAAATAAGCCAAGCTTAACTACATCTCTCATATATATTAGGGAAGAGGATCCCATAGTGGAGTAGGTTACCTTCAAGGGGCCACATAGACCAACAATTATATAAATTAAACCAATATTTAATTTAGCCTAATTGGATGCAAACTACCACGTCTAGGCCTCTGTCTTAATCTAAGTTTTGTTGTAAATGCCTAAGCCTTCTAGATTATGTAAATATTGTTGCTAGTGTTTTCTAAATGCCTATATGTTGTAAACTATGATAATGTTGTACAATATTGTTATGCAAATGCCTATTTGTTCTATACCATGTAAATGTTATTTTATAATCACCTTTATGTTCTACCTAGTGACCTGTAAGTGCATATATGGGGTTTGAAGTTATATTGTTTATGCATGTGAATGCATATTTGTTGTATACAATGTAATTGTTATAGCCATTTTGTTGTAAGAGCAAGACCTCTAGGGTTTTCATTTATATTGTTTATTCTTGTCAATGCTCGTCTATTGTATATGATGTAAATGTTGTACCCACTATAATGTAACTGCATGTATGGGGTTTATGTTGTAATATAAATTTTGTTGGCAATTTACTATATTTGCATATATATTATTTAAATCTTGGTCATCCACATTAATTGTGTGTCCCTTACCATTTACTCATCTTAGCACACATCGCTTACCGCATGCTTAATTTCTACCAACATACTTGAAGGTCTGAGGTTTATGAATCATGCAATCAAAACATATAACCATGTGTAGTCATCTCAAATTATCTAACCATCCCAAATAATGGTACTAAAATTGAAGACTTTATCCCAAACAAGCAATCAACATAATCAAAGAACTAGACTAATTAACTATATTTACATTATATACACATTTTCACTACACTACCAACAACATGTACATCATATAGGGCATTCAGCCCAAAATAAAATTTGGCCAAACCAATGAACATATCCATATAACAACATTTACATCACATAGGCATGTGCATAACATTGGTAACAAAATTCACATAATATAGGATATTAAATTGTATTATGGTTTGACGTTGTAGCATTGAAGAGACTTAGTTTTCATAGAGGACTTTGGTTTTCAACTATGTTGTAGTATACTTTTCAAACTAATTTGTGGATATCTACAACATAGTTTAACACTAAAAATGATTTTGGGGAAATCAAGCCTCCTCAATGCATTACTAAATACAAAGCAGAGTTGAACATGTATTAGTGCATATGGTAATGAAAACACCAGAAGGTGTGTGTAGGAAAGGGATGAAAGTGAGTGAGATGTGTGAGGTTTTGGAGCATTGAATGATCTAAGACTTTGGAATTATGTCATTCAAATCAATTAAATAGGAAGTGACACAAAGTGCATGTGGCTAGATAGAAGAGAATGAGTAAGAGGCACGTGATAAATTTGAGGAAGTGGACGTTCAAGGTTGTGAACTATTTGGTTTCCATGTGGCACTGGGATCCAATACCAGGTCTTTGTCACACAGCCTCTAGGGGTGAATCTAACCAACGATTGGTCAACCATCCAAACAAGAAATTAATGAACATGTCAGACCAATTGGAGCATAAAACATGGTATATTTAATCTAGTTGGCTAAAATTAAATTGAAAGGAGGTCAACAATTGAACATAATTGCAAGAAAAAAAAAAACTATAAACTTATATTTATAACAAAATATTGTAATCCCCAACATACACTACAAAACTAGACAAAAAAGGATGATTTTTTATGATTGGTCCCTCCCAAACTCAATCAAATGAAATAGGAAAAGGATTTAGAGCCATGTTCTCATCCCATGCTAGGGGATTTGGAGTTGTGGTTACATGAGTTAGAGTTGGATTTGGAAATTGATTGCAGCTTACATGTGATGGGGTGAGTGCTAAACAATTCATACCAAAATAAAATTGATGGATATGATGTCCATCCCAAGTGGATATTTTAATTGAAATTTGTGTGTAGCTTATATGGGATGGGTTAAAACTTGAACAATTAGTAGCAGTGAAAGGCTAGGGGATATTTATGTTCATACATGTTGAAATAAAGCATAATTCTATGGTGCCCAAAAACTCATCATCCTCATCCTCGTGTCTTCCCAACTACGATAGAATCATAAGTCTCCCCCCATCAGAAAGCAATGGTTGAAATCTCTCCTGCATGTACAACACACACAATGTAAAAAAATTCTAAAAATTGAGAAAAAATTAAAGTTTGGAACCCTAAAAGTGCAAGTGTGTGCCTTTAAACAAGTGTTTCATTCTATCATGTTTTTGATTGTGTCACTATTCATCAAATGCATCACCAAAATGCAAGTATGCGGTGGTATTGCAAGTACATTTCATTTTTCTGCAAGTGCATTGGCTTAAACTTTTTCAAATGTGTCGGCATGTCAAAAGTCAAGTGTGTGTCTTCAAGTGTATCAAGGTATACTGAAATTCAAGTGCAATTGCTCTGAAGCAAATCTCTAGTGCAAGTGTGTCGTTGGACCTTACAAGTGTGTCACCAATCGTAAGAACCACGTCATTAAAATAGCAATGCATTCAAACCTACATTTATCTACATAGAAAAGTGTCCAAAAAAATATTATCAAGGTACATACTAGTGGTCCTACATTAATTGGTTGTTGGAACTCACAAACTTGATCTATGTGATGTAGAGGAAACACACGATCTACCATTCAACTAGCTACACTATGAGGTATCTCTCAAAATCACTCTAAGCTGTCCAAATCTCTCAAACTCAAATGTCCAAATCAGCTTGAAAGTGAACCCAAACCCCTATATATGCATGGAAAATTAAGGTTTTTGGCTTAAGTGCATGGTGGAAACCTAGAGTTTTGACCCCGCATTTCCATTTTTGAGTTTCACAGCCTATTTTAAATGTCTTATCAATGTCCCAAGGCTTATTTTTTGTCCTCTTCGTAGTTGAACCAATGTCACAGCAATGTTGCAAGCCCGACTAAAACTTAGTCTTTTTCACTCGAACACTCGAGGGGGCAGCATACCAGTAATTATTATTTCAATTGGAGCATAGTGGGGCATCAAGAAAAATCTAGAAAATTTTTAATTTTGATTTAAGCAGCATCAGGTCTTTGAAACAATGCAACGAGTGCATTGCTTCAAAGAGGGGGAAAATGTAGACACCTTAAATTGTCTTGACAATATTGCATACTTGATTTCACTTACTAACACTATTTCTAGTCTATTTCACCTATTTCATCCATTTAATTAAGTAATGTCAAATATTTAGTTAAATTCATCTTTTTTCTCTATTAATTAAATAAATCAAATTTATCTAGTTAATTCATTATTCTTCATACTAATTTCATTCTTATTTGATTAAATAATGTAAATTATTTAATTAGTTGTCATAATCACACTTTGATAAAATAATTCATGATTATTTAATTAAAGCCTCTAATTTCATCCACTTGCACAATTAAATGATTTTAATTAATTGTTTAATTAACTAATTTCTTTCAATCCTCCAATTCTCTCAACTTGCACAATGAATATTCCCTTAGAATATTCCAATTTTGAATTCAAATATTTCCCTCCAAATAGAAATTACTCCAACATCTCTCCAACATAATTCATAAAAATTAGGGAATTAGTTGGGTCTCTCATGGATTTCAAACCATTGATTTGATCTTTGATCCATGTCTTATGGATTATTAACCATTTGATTCATCCTTGATCCACGTTCACTCCTCTCATTCAATTGCATCCATTGGTTAACCAATTTGATATTCACCGTTGATTCTAATTTCAAAAATCTATAAATAGAAAGCCTTTTTCCATGAAAAGGGATCCACAAGTTGAGTAAACTTACTCTCTTGAATTGAGTCTCCAATTTGATCAATTTGAGAACACTTGTGAGTCATTTGAATCCAATTCTTCATCAATTTTCTTTGCACATGATCATGGATGTTTCTTGGATTGAGCACTCCACATCCAATTTGAGCATAATCCCACAATGATATTGAGGTTTGCATCTCTTAGTTTTCAATTTGAATTGCATCAATATTTCATACTTTTGAATTCTAATTGAGCTTTTTTGAACAATTTCATTGAGATTATAGTTAATTGATCATTTGCAATGACTTTAAGAGTTCAATTTAGTTCTATTTGATCAATTAATATTATACATTCACATAATGGCACGCTTGGTGAGACCCCATGTCCCTAGCTAACAATTTTGTTTGATTTTTCTTAGACTTTGTTTTCATTTGAATTTTAATTTAATTTTACATCTAACCATATTCTGCTTTATGTTTTCAGTTTCTAGTTAAGAATAACATTTTGCATAAACTAAGTGAGGTCTCAAACACGGAGCAAAGTGTTTATTACTACTAAATCATGAATTCATCAAATTCCAAAGTGTTTATCGACATAAGCATGTGAAGGATAACTTTAGATCTTCTTATTTTCATGCTTTAGATTAGAATCTCACATTTACTTTGGTGCTTAAGAATTAAACAACACAACTTGAACTTTTTAATTTGCTACTTAAGAATTGAACATGTACACAACTTGAACTTTTCAATTTGGTGCATAACAATTGAACCACACAGCCTCATTTTATTTTGGGCTTTAAAAAGAACAATAAAATTTACACACTTCATTTGGTGCTTTAACAATTTACTCACATTTATTTTGGTGCACATTCAAAATGAAAAAGAGTAGGTGATTTATTCTAAGTGTTTGGAAGATTGTTGATGTGTATCCTCTCCCCTTGTGCCTTTTACGATCTTGGGTGAAGAGAAACATCTCCAATTTTCATTTCTTTTTCTTTAACTGAAGGAGTCGCTATAGTATCCTCTCCACGTGTGCTACATGCGATCTTAGGTTCAATGAGAGCTAAATTTGAAGTTTTATCTACTCATGACTTGCTAGGAATTCCTTTCATGTTGGTCCAGGTGGTTCCAAACATGGGGAGATGGTATTTCAATACCACACTTATGTAGGCCATAGTCTTCGTTAATGTTCTACCCACTAAACACCTTTATGTTATAGAATCCTAAGACCATTGAACATATTCTTGAGGAGGTGCAATGGAATAGTATCGTTCCATGAAGTTATTTGCTATGTACTAAACATAGTTGAGGCAACAAAAACCTTGTAAGGATATTTTTCCTTTCAAGGTAAGAAGTGTATTGTGTACGTGTGCATACTCTAGTCACCCACTCTATGGGCAGTATTTTATGAGCAAGCCTGAATCAAGAAGATAATCTTACTTGAATAACTAGGTTGTGCTTGTATTTTTCTATTGATTCATACCTAGTGAGATTTGTTGAGGAAATCTCACAAAATATCGCCTATTACCCATTAATTCAATGAATACATTGCTTATCACCAAAACACTTAAAAAAAACATTAAACATGGTTATGACAAAATATCAAACCCTTTGAACACATTGTATGCACTTGAGGTACATTATACTACTACATGCATCTAAGTATATTTGTTTTTATCAAAATAATATCTTAGTATGCTTTTGAGTATCTTTGTCTATATCTTCATGCATTGTGTCAAAGTAAACATAGGAAAGTATAATTTAGCATTTTAGCTTTCACAAATTTTGATCTTTTGTGGAAAACAACTTGCTTTGTTGTAGACAACTTAGTATTAGAAAACTCATAATCAATATTTCTATGTGGTAAAAATAATTCATACTTAAATCAGATTTTTAGAATTGAACCGCAAAGCAACATTCATATCCACTTGGTTACTTGATTAAAAAAACTTGGTTACTTAATTCAAACAAAACAAAGAAGGAAATTCATGCTCAAGATTTTTTTTATCAAAATAATTTTTGGGTTAACATTAGATCAAATCTTTATTCTCCATCAGAAATTGAAATATCATACAAGTTCTCTATCAAAATCACTTGGAAAGTGTCAAGCATAATGTTAGGTTGTCATTTGGAACAAAGATATCAAACTCATTCTAACATCAATCATCACTATCATTGATCAAAAATCAAACCAAAATATCATTGTTGACAACAAATTTGAGGTAGAAAATACATTTCAAAATCATTTATCTCAAATATTTCCTAGGATTGATAAACCTTGTATGATTACAACTAGGTCACAACACAAAAAAATCATGGAATAAAAATCTAGTTGCCAAAATATGTCAACTACTACAAATCTATCTACTATAAATTCAATCATAACAAATCCAAGTGGTTCAAAAATTCCTACCAATATAGGTGTTAGTGATCAACCTTTTGGGATGCCACAAATGAATTTACAAGAAGAGGAAATTCATCCATCAAAGAAAATCAAAATTTCAACACACCCATCTCAAGATGTGACAAACAACCAAACATTACTATGAAAATCACAAGTATGGGTCCACATAGAAGATGTCACCAACAATAATGGATTTACCAACGAAGAATTAGAAGAAATGAAACAAGATCCACGAATTCATCACCTTGTTAACACCATGTTGAATCTAAATCTAACTCAATACATGCTTACACTAGCACAAGGAGGAACAAAAATCCCCCCAAATTTTGATGTAAACACACTAAGGGAACAACCAATTTCAAATGTTACATCTATGAGTCAACCATTGATACAATTAATGGAACAACCCTCTTCAAGTTTACCAATTCAATCAACGGATAACATGGTAGGAACAACCTTCACAAATCAACAAGGAAATGACTCTTTAGTGCAAATACCTAACTCATCTTCACAATTGGTAGGTCAATCCATGAACACTTCTCAAGGGATAGATCAAACAACCTTCACAAATATATACATCAATCCCTCATACAATGCTCAAAATATAGGGAATCAAACAAACTTGAGCATTCAAAACACCATTCCACACCCACCTAACAACATATCACTCACATAAAAACCTCAAATCAGCAATCCATCTACATCTCAACATATCACTATTTCACCCACCTTCAATGCTCAAACATTTCACACAAGTTCTCCTAGCATTCAACAAAGTCATTAAAGTCAAAATCAACTAAATCAAGGACCTCAACCAATGTTACAACAAAATCAAGGTCCTCATTAAATGAATCAACAACATCAATTAAACATTCCTCAACATCAAATGATTCAAAATCAAGCTCTTCTATCACAACAACATCAAGGTCCACAAAAAATGTCTCAATAACAAGGATTTAAAAATCAAATAGGTCCTCAAAATCATGCTCCTCCAGAAAATAAAATATTAAAAAATTCCCAATATCAACAACCACTAACGCAACATCAAGGTTTTCCTTTACAAAATCAACAGTAAATCACTTTACAATAGTTGCAGCAATAGAAAAGTGTCCAACAACAATTGATCTCACAACAAAATTTACAACAATCATCGTACACCAATTTTCAATAACCAATCCCATCACAACAAAATGTGGTTTCACACAATCAATATGGATATTACAATGCATCCCTTCAATATCAAGGAAATTCACAAAACCAAACCAATTGTACACATCAAGGAAATTATCAAATAGGTAATCATCAATTTCAAATGGGTTCATATGACACAAATGTTCCTCCATACCACAATCTAAGTTTACACAAAACATATGTTTCACTATCAAACAATATTTCTAATGATGAATCATCTCAACTTCAAATGCTCACACAACAAATCCAAGACATTCAAATAGGAAAGACTAAAAATTCATACACAGCTCAAGATTTATGTCCCTACTCATTTGATCGAAGCATCACAATGATACCATTTCCTCCAGGCTTTAAGATCTCTAAATTTGATAAATATAGAGGATGTGGTAATCCAGAAGAGCATATTAGAGAATTCTATGTGACTTGCATGGAGGTATCTTACAATGATTCATATTTGATGTGTCTCTTCCCAAGAAGTTTGGGAGGTCAATCCATGGAATGGTTTTCCCACTTACCTCAAGGAATTAGAACATTTCAAGAGATAATAGATCAATTTGTAGCACACTTTGCCTACAATATTGACGTAGACGTAACCTTGGAGGAACTTTATACCCTTAAACAAAACAAGGGTGAAACATTTGAATCCTTCTTACAAGGATTGAGATAGAGCAAGCAAAATTAAATGGCCTATTCTTAAGAGACAACAAGTGGAAATCATTACAAGAAATGTGGAAACTGATTTAGCCTTCCTATTGAGAATTCAATGTGTAACATCATTTGAGGAGCTCATATTAAAAGGTCTCAACATAGAACGAGTTGTAATTGCTAAGGGACCTACACAAACTCAAAACCAATTGTCTGGTTTCAGTGACAAACCTCGATTTTGGTCCAAAGGTAAGATGGTTACTAATGACGAAGTGGTAGATGCAAAGTTTGTTATTAAGCCACCTTCAAATGGACAAAACATGCAACAAAACACACAAAAAAAAAATCAACAAAATGTTAACAATACAAACACTTTGCAAGGACTACCATCAAGACAAAGTAATTACCTACTACCAAGAAAAAAAAAATTCATCAGTGATAATTCACTCCCCTAGGGGAGCCTATTGAAATAGTGTTGAAAATTTTGGTTCAATAAAACCTCATCAAGCTCTTGGATTTCACAAACTATCACGAACCTCAAGTCAAACCTTTGTGGTACAAAGATGAAGATCATTGTGAATTCCACCAATATAAAGGTCACAAAATGAAAGACTGTTTCAAACTTAAACACCTCATCCAAGATCTTATAGAATAAGGAGAAATCAATGTTGATAAAAAATAAAGGGAATCAAGATTCAGGGATCTATAAAAATCTGATGCTTGATCATGGAAAAGTGAAAGATTCTAGAAAGGCATCAATCTCAAACAATGCAAACCATACCTATGATAACATGGTAGGACACATTTATGTTACACATTCATCACAACACAAGGAATCAAACATGCATCAAGACACTTTCTTAAAAAAATCAATATCAATCAACAGTGTCTAGCAATGTTTCATATCAAAATGGCATCAAGTATATCTTAGATTTTAATATTCCTCCCTCATACAACTTCATGATTGGACACATTAAAGAGGTTCCAAGGCAACAAGAAATATCCCTTACTACATCCATACCCATTAAATCTTGTGAAGAGTGTTTTATCAATGCTACACCATCTACCCTAGAGTCATGTCAAGAAGATACTCCTGAGCATAACTAAATTTACTTCGAATCAAGTCAAGTTCAAGAGCTAATACCCTCATAGCATTATCCTGATATACATAATATCTTCCAATCTGTAAGTGATAGTTGCTCTACCATAAGTCAAGACAAAGAGCTCACTTCCCCAAAGTACTATCATGATTTGATGAACATCTTCCAATCCATTCAAAACTTCAAAGATATCCTAGATACTACCTATGATATGTTTTCTTTTAATGGATATATAGATGATCTTCATCCAAAATAAGAGTATCCCATTCTTAACATTATTCCACAAGAGAAAATAATGGTAGAAATTGTTGATTCTTACAGTGATTGTGCATCATCAACGTCTCTTGAATCAACTTTAACAAATGACACATCCCAAATTCTAGTTGAAGACATTGAGTATGAAGATATCTAGCATTATCCAAGCAAAGGAATATACTTACATGAACATGGTATCTTGGAATCAAAACAAAAAAGTAACACCTCTAAGCAACAGAATAAAGAGAAAGTAACATCACATATTCAAGAAAAGTCATATTCAATAGCCATCTATCAATGGATACATTATAGGGTAAAGGATTAGGCCTTGTTACACATGACATCTTGAAATCGGCAAAGATAGTAAATAATCTTGAGCAGCAAGGAATTGGTTATTTAGCACCAATAAAATCAAGGAATGTCAGTAATACCTTTATAATATTGGGGGAAACTTTGTCTAATGCAAACACCAACATAGAGGGTGTGAGGGGTCCTTATGATGAAACCAATGCCAACCATTTGCAAATTGGGACCACTGCAAAAATAATAATTCTTATCAAAGAAAGGAAAAAAAAATTGAAGCAAAAGAAGTAGTAAAGCAAAATAGACAAAGAAAATACAAATGGATATCAAAGAATGCAAAAGAAAATCATCCCAATCAAACTCCATTAGTCAAAGAAACTATGGGGAAAAATTAAAAAGGAAATTTTATCCATCAAATATGTTCACAAATACAAAAGAAGGCTTCACAACATGTACAAAGTATATCAAGCAGTTGGTCCTAATTCCACTCGCAACTCCGTCCACCCATCATTTCTCATCTTCCCAAGTTTGGAGAGTCAAAATCCCCAAACTGTTGACCAATCCATCTCCATCTCATATCCCTCAACACATTGCACCATCCATGGTATCTACCTTTCATATTAACAGTGTCTTGGAAACAACTCTTTATCATAAGGACTCTATGGGCACTTTATTGTGGTGTGCACACCTAGATAAGGTCAACTCCAGTATCGACAAGGCAAATAAGTATTCTCAGGGGTTATATTCAAGCACCTGCATCTTAGCAAAGAAACTTCTTCAAGTAGGATATCATTGGAATAGTAACAATTGCATGTACATTAGTACCACCAAGTGGTTCAACATGAACATAATTATTCAAAAAACCAAAACAAATAGAAATCAAGAAAATAGTAAAGATAAAAATCATCCTCTAGTGAAAACCACCACATTGGCGCTTTGGGAAAGTACTATGATGAAAACCTGGAAAATAGGCATCATGAGTAGAATTGAGCATCTATATGAACCATTTTGGATGGAAGCATCTCATCCAATTCATAATAAATCCAACATTTCCTTTATTCATCCAATCCATTTTTATTCAGATCTTCTAAAAACTCTTGATCTTGGAAAAGGTTTGGTGTACACTTCAACCTTGCTTAGGGAAAAAATATTGATATGGTCTTTGTCATTGATACCATTTTGTCTCATGAAGTCCCATGGCCTATATCTAGCATTATCCCAATGGTCCTATTACATGATACAAATCTATTGAGAATATTCACATGCTTATCCATTCACTATCTTGAGTTTCTCATGAAATATGAAATATTGATAGACACTAGGGGTAGGTACTTGAACTCATTTTCAAATAACTTTTGATCCATGTCTTATATCTCACAACGTGACATCGACATTGTGATCTAGGTATCATTTATCGTAAAAATCCAAAAACATCCAAAAAATTTGTAAAATGCAAAATCCAAAAACATTCATAACATTTCAAAATCTCAAAAACATCCAAATCAAGTCAGAACACCTAAACAGGTCTAAACCATCAAAAAAGTTAAAAACACTGGTTGAACTACATTGTCTTTGTGCTTACATAGGAAATTCCATCAACGATCAACCCCTAAGGCTTTAGGTAAGTCCCTCTTAGGTTTTGTTCTTGGTCTAACCCTTGGAAAACACAAAAACATTTAAAAATTTTGAAAACCCTAAATAGTGGAAAAATATTGAAAACTCAAAATAGCCTCAAATAACTTGGAAAAATTTTAACATTCAAATAATCATAAACTATAAAAAAGCCTCAAAACATTCAAAAACATCAAAAACATTCAAATATTCCAAAAAAGATCAAAACCACCAATCTCATCTCACTTTCACTCATAATAATCTTTCATTCATAATAAATTGATCATCATTCTCACTCTTTGATTATGTAATCATAAACAAGAATAACATTTAAGAAATAAAAACATTAATGAAAAAAAATCACGAATTAAGATATTTAATATTCAAACATGTTAATTAAGTTTATATCAATAGCCTACTCAGTTTAACAAATCATCATTATCCAATGGATGTCCAAGGATATATCATTCTAACAATGGGCATCATTTCAGATATCATCAAAGAACATAAAAATATCTTTGTCAGTAGATATGAATAACATTGGTTTCTTGTTCATTTTAATCTTTTCTTTTGGTTTAAATTATTGGCTCATTCTAATGATCTCTCAATGATGTCTAACAAAACAATTTAGAGTGAAAGGAATGGGGCATTGATCATTGCTTTTGTTTGTTGTGCTTGTTGGATATTCTTGTAGTACAACCTCAATGAATACTTATCTTGCATGTGTCGAGATAGTCTCAAGTAACAAAATGGCTAGGACATATCAAGTTCCTCATACCTTTTTGTATTAGTCTACTTACTTTGAGGACTCATTATTTCACATGATCAAACAAGGTTTTCATATGTTAGGTATGAACAAGGACACTCCTATCTGTTTGCAGAGTCAAATTCCATCGCATTAGCTATAACATCACAATGGTTATTTATACCTTGGTGAATCATATCTATTTTCTATATCAAAAATAAGGATTGCTATGATAAATTAAACAAAGTCCTAGAAGCAAAGCAATATCATCTCTGTCTTGACACCATATCCAATAAAATCTCAAAGTAATTATAGATTTATTGGAATTATAATATCATACATAAAGTAAAAGCTAATCAATGTACATCTCATTCTTCTATTCTACCATATATTTTCTATCTAATTCTTACTAACATCCAAGTATCATGACATAACAAAAAAATAAGTGCATTCATCCTGCATCCATAAACCGTTAGCATTTCATAGCATACATCCTACATACACATAATAGGTCACATAAAAATACAAAAATAAGTGCATCCATATCATCCATAACATGAGCATCATCTACATATACATTTGCATCACATCACATCATAATCATAATAAATACATCACAATTACATGCATAAGCATGCATTCATATAGAATCATAAGACATCCATCAAATAACATCATGAGCATAAAATAAGGCATCATATATCATGATCGTGTCAAAATTCATCTCATATACATCAAAATAATTAATGTCACATGATACAAATCAAGTATGGGATATACATCAAAATATATACACAAGACTATCAAAATTGAGGCAATGAATGAATCTACATCAACAATCAAGCTATATTGAAAAAATGTGTCTACATGGGGGCTATCCTCTACTCCCCTGATCATCCTATCGAGGTGGTGGTCCATCCCCACCATCTGAGGGACCTCCTCTATTGGTTGACCTATTGATGGTCCTCCTATTGAGCCATTGGGTGCAAGGGCACTCCTATGTGAAAAATCTGGTTGTCATCAGTGTGAGGGAACTACACGATGGTACAATGTCTAATAATAAGAAGCCTCTGCTATAGCCTGGATGTATAGTGTGGTTGATGCGATAGTACCTTGTCCCTGTGCAGTAATATCCTCTAACAACTGACGTTGAGTAGTCTTTTGTGCTAATTGAAGCTCTAGACACTGTCATTGTTGGCACTCCTAGTCTCTGTCTTATCTATATCAATCTTCCTCAGCCCTAGCAATGTACTCCTAAAAAATGGTATCTCTCTCCATTGTTTGTTGTTGTAGTAAACCCTAGAGATCTAAGGTGTCAGAGATTGTTGCACCTATACCTATGGGATTTGTATCAAAAGAGGTTGTTTGGGAGGCTATTGAGGTACTTGTACAATATGTCCAACCTATCCATGCTATTGAGTAATCTATCATCTACATTTGTCCTTTCTTCTACCACAACCTGCACCATCAACACCTGTTGGTTCTCTCAACTTGATGGACGGATGCTAAGAGAACCATGAACCACACATTGGTGTCATCCTGGGATCATCTGCACCACACACATAAGCCCATGGCAAGGGATCCATTGTGTGAAGTCATCAATGGCCACTTGAGGAACCGTCTAAGGCCCCCAAGCTATGATCTCTCTAAAAGAATGGGCATACACACCTCTATAATCTAGTTCTATAATCTAGTGTCGGGACATCCTACTCGTCCCCAAACTATCTAGCCACTCGATTTGGAAGGTATCTCTCTATAACATGAATCTGGTGGCCTATGAGCCACTATGTGTGTCAAGCATAGAAGAGATGATCTTGGTCGTCATCCCATGGTTGTTCCTATAACTAGGGCCTCTACTTGAATACTATCGTATCATATAGGACTCTCCTCCAGTAGGATATAACTTGTCATTCCTATATGGTGGAGTGTGATCATCCTTGCATATCTATATACTATTGGGTCATCCTCATTGACATCTCTCAATGTAACCATCAGTCAAAGCACAACAATGTGCTCCCAAGCCCAGATGTGTAGTAGTGTCACCCTGGTAGATAAGTTGTGTCCTTGCATATACACCACTCGATGCTTATTATGGTATAGTGTAGCTAAAGTAACTAGACCCCATGCATAAGTGCGCACATCATCCACCATAGCCTCTAGTCCACTACACCCCATCTGACACTGAATCCTTGGCTACACCTATCAGAAACCAAGACTCCCATGATTAGTCTTGCAATAACCAATGTCAAGTTGTTGGCACATCCATGGTTCCTCTGCAAGTCAATATGATAGCTCTCTACCTCCAATGCCCTGAATCCTAGTACTTGAAACATGGTAGCCAAGCCAAGGTCTACGAGTGATCCCACAATAGTGGTTTACACTTTCTGGGAGATCCTTATTTTTGCTAAAATCACATATTTTTAGAAAATATAATGATTTAAGCCTTGAAAAGTTCCATTTAAAGGATTCCAATTGAAGATGGTTTGAAGAAACAACCTTATATCAAACCCCCTTGGATAGAACCCCACTATTTTTAAACCATACCTATAAGAAAGCCTCCTTTACACCTATCAAAATGTTGATAAAAACCCACTTTTGATTTACCTTTTGGGGGATCAAATGAATTCATTTAAAATTTATTTTTTGTAAGTATGTAGTCCTTATTATAAGCTTCCCAAAAAGTATAATAATTTTAAATAAATTTAATTTGATTTTTTGATTTCTTGTGAATGTAGGTTTTTCACCGAAAATAAAGCTCTTTATTCCTCACATGTGGAAAAATAATAGATTTTCAAAAAAAAAAATCTGAAAAAATATCCATGAACTAGATATTGATGTCCTTGATCCAACAAAAAAAATAAAATTGAATTTTGATACATACAAAAAAAGTTATCTTTTAGCCAATAAATCATGTCTAAATTATAACTGGTTTGACTTTGAAACTTAATTAAGAAAAAAATATTCAATGAAATGATATGAAACCAATTCCATGCACTATATATCATAGTTATGAATCTATGTTCGAAAAAATTAGAATTTTATCCTTCATAGGAAAAAACTTGTGTTAGCCAGTAATGTCACTCTTTAAATATGGTGTTTATTGTTAAAAACTAATTTTTGAAGGAGATGGAAAAAGAAGTGCAATATGATTTCAATCATTTTGAAAAAAATGTATTTAGAATCTATAGAAAAAATTCCATAAATCATTAGTTTGCATCATCTTCAAATTCCTCACAGTTTAGCCACTATAGGTGCCTGAAATTGAGGATTTAGTTAAAAAAATCAGTTCAATGTCTAGTTTGGCCAAAAATTGTAAACCAATATTGTGGGATCACCCCTACATCATAAATAACTTTGTCTCCATGGATAGGAACTCACAAGATGCACCAGAAATCCTCAAGGGTAATCATTTCCTTGCTTGTATGAAGATGGAAAGAGGAAGTCTCATAATGCCACCTCTCCACTAGCATAGTCATCATCGCTAGGTGGGTCCTGATCTCGAGCATATATGCAATGTAGTATAAATTGATGGTGCCTAGAAACTTGTCATCCTCGTCCTCAAGTCTTCCCAACTGTGATAGAATCCTAGGTCTCCTCTTGTGTGGTGTTGCGACAATAGTGGTTTACACTTTCTGGGAGATCCTAATTTTTGTTGAAATCACATATTTTTAGAAAATATAATGATTTAAGCCCTGAAAAGTTCCATTTAAAGGATTCCAATTGAAGAGGTTTTGATCAAACCACCTTAGACCAATCCCCCTTAGATAGAACCCAGCTAGTTTTAAACCATACCTATAACGAAGTCTCCTTTACACCCATCAAAATGCTGATAAAAAACCACTTTTGATTTACCTTTTTGGGGATCAAATGAATTCATTTAAAATTTATTTTTTGTAAGCATGTAGTCCTTATTATAAGCTTCTCCAAAAATTATAATTTTAATTAAATCAACTTGATTATTATATTTATTTTTTTATTTCTCAGGAATGGCTTTTCACTAAAAATCGCTTCTCCTATTCGTATATGGCACAGATTATCAAAAATGAAAATATCGCTGCCCTATATATTGAAGCCCTCTTGATCCAACAAAAAAAAAAATTCAATTTATACAAAAAAAATTGTGTTATATGGTTCGCCTATGTCTGAATTCTAATTGGTTTGACTTTGAAACTTGATTAAAGAAAAAATATTCAATAAAACACTATGAAACCAATTGGAAACACTAGATATCATAGTTATAAATCTAAATTCAAAAAAAGAAATTTATCCTTCATGGAAAAATTATGTTATGTTGAGGTCACTTCCCTTAAAAATGGTGTTTTCATCGAAAAACTAATTGGCGAGATGAAAAAGAAGCAATACACTCCAAAATTTTTTAAAATATATATATTTAGAATCTATAAACAAAAATTTCACAAATCACTAGTTCAGACACCAAATTCCTCATCATTAGAAGCCAATATAGGTGTTTGAAAGTGAAGATTTAGTTAGAAAAAATTAGTTCAAAGGTCCAATGCAAAATCATAAACCAAAGACAGGGATCACCTTGTGAGAAATTAATGGTCAGAAGCTCCTGCATGTACAACACACAATGTCATTTTTTTCCTAAAATCAAGAAAAAATTCTAAGTCTCTAGAACCTTGGGTGATCCCACAATATTGGTTTACAATTTTTGGGAGATCCTGATTTTTTGCTAAAATCACATATTATTAGAAAATATAATGATTTAAGCCTTGAAATTTTCCATTTAAAGGATTCCAATTGAAGAGGGTTTGATCAAACCACCTTAGATCAAACCCCCTTGGATAGAACCCCACTAGTTTTAAACCATACCTATAACAGAGTCTCCTTTACACCTATCAAAATGTTGATAAAAAACCACTTTTGATTTACCTTTTGGGGGATCAAATGAATTCATTTAAAATTTATTTTTTGTAAGTATGTAGTCCTTAGTATAAGCTTCTAAAAAAGTATAATTTTAATTAAATTTAATTTGATTATTATAGTTATTTTTATTTCTTGTGAATGCAGGTTTTCACCAAAATCAAAACTCTTTGTCTATTATGGAAAAATAGTAGATTATAAAAAAAAAATTGAAAAATATCAGTGCACTAGATATTGATGTCTATGATACAACAAAAAAAAATGAATTTTGATACATACAAAAAAAAATTATGTTTTAGCTATTAAATCATGTCTAAATTGTAACTAGTTTAACTTTGAAACTTAATTAAGAAAACACTCTTCTATGAAATTCTATGAAACCAATTACATGTATTAGATATTGTAGTTACAAATTCAAATTCAAAAAAATTACAATTTTATCCTTCATAGAAAAAAATTTATGTGTTAGCTAGTAATGTCACTCTTGAAAAATGTTGTTTACTATTAAAAACAAGTTTTTGAAGGAGATGGAAAAAGAAGTGCAATATGATTCCAAAAATTTTGAAAAAAATATATTTAGAATCTAGAGACAAATGTCACAAATCTCTAGTTTGCATCATCTTCAAATTCCTTACAGTTTAGCCGCTATAGGTTCCCGAAAGTGAAGATTTAGTTAAAAAAAATCAGTTCAATGTCCAGTTTGGCCAAAAATTGTAAACTAGTATTGTGGGATCACCCCCCTAAAAGTGCAAGTGCACGCCTTTAAATAAGTGTGTCACTCTATCATCTTTTTTATTGTGTCACTATTCATCAAATGTGTCAACAAAACACGTGTGTGGCGGTATTGCAAGTGCATGTTAGTTTTAAGAAAGTGCGTTGGTCTGAAATTTTTCAAATGCGTTGGCATGTCAAAAGTCAAGTGTGTGTGTGTGTGTGTTCAAGTGCATTGAAGTATACTTCAAAACCCAAGTGCAATTTCTCTAAAGTGACACTCTAGTGCAAGTGTGTTGTTGGACCTTGCAAGTGCGTCATCAACCATAACAACCATGTCATTGAAATAGCAATGCACTTGTTTACCCTATTCAACCCTACATTTAGCTACATAGAAAAGTGTACAAAAAAAAATTTCTAGGGTACATACCAGTGGTCTTGCATCAGTTGGCCGCTAGAACTCACAGACTCAATTTGTGTGATGTAGGGGAAACACACTTTCCACCATTTTGTCAGTTGCACTACGAGGTATCTCTTAGAATCACCATAAGCTCTCCAAATTTCTCAAACTCAAATGTCCAAATGAGCTTGAAAGTAACCCCAAACCCCTATATGCATTGAAAATTAGGGTTTTGGACCTAAGTGTATGGTGGAGACCTAGGGTTTTGACCCTACATTTCCATTTTTGGGTTTCACAACCTATTTTAAATGTCTTATCAATGTCACAAGGCTTATTTTTTGTCCTCTTCATAGTTGAACCAATCTTGCAGCAATGTTGTGAGCCTAATTGAAAGTCTTTTTTGCCTGAATTCTTGAGGGGGCAGTATGCCAATAATTATTCTTTCAACCGGGGCATAGTGGGCCATCAAGAAAAATCAGAATTTTTTTTATTTTTTATTTAAGCAACATCAAGTCTTTGAAACAACGCAATGAGTGCATTGCTTCAAAGAGGGGAAAAATGCAGACACCTATAACTATCTTGACGATATCGCATACTTGATTTTTCTTACTAACACCATTTCTAGTCTATTTCACCTATTTCATCCATTTAATTAAACAATGTCAATTATTCAGTTAAATTCATCTTTCTCCACTATTAATTAAACAAATCAAATTTATCTAGTTAATTCATTTTCTTCATAATAATTTCATTCTCATTTGAGTAAATAATGTAAATTATTTAATTAATTGTCATAATCACACTTTGATTAAATAATTCATGATTATTTAATTAAAGCCTCTAATTTCATCCATTTGCACAATTAAATGATTTTAATTAATTATTTAATTAACTATTTTCTTTCAATCCTCCAATTCTCTCAACTTGTACAATGAATATTCCTTTGGAATATCTGTTTTTTGAATCCAAATATTTCCCTCCAAATGGAAATATCTCCAACATCTCTCCAACATAATTCCTAAAAAATAGGGAATTAGTTGGGTCTCTCATCATGGATTTCAGACCATCGATCTGATCTTTGATCCATGTCTCATGGATTATTAACTATTTGATTCATCCTTGATCCATGTTCAATCCTCTCATTCAATTGCATCCATTGATTAGCCAATTTGATCTTCACCATTGATTCTAATTTCAAAAATCTATAAATAGAAAGCCTTTTTCCATGAAAAGGGATTCGTGCAAGCTTTGAGTAAATTTACTCTCTTGAATTGAGTCTCCAATTTGATCAATTTGTGAACACTTATGATTCATTTGAATCCAATTCTTCATCAATTTGCTTTACACATCGTGAATTTTGCTTGTTTTAAACACTCCATATCCAATTTGAGCATAATCCCACAATGAGATTGAGGTTTGCATATATTAGTTAGTTTTCAATTTGAATTGCTTCAATATTTCATACTTTTGAATTCTAATTGAGCTTTTGTGAATAATTTCGTGTTGGAATTATAGTTAATTGATCATTTGCAATGACTTTAATAGTTCAATTTAGCTCTATTTGATTAGTTAATATTATGCATTCACAATTACAATATGTAGGAATTGAATAGATAGAAAGAATTAAATTCTAAAGCAATGAAAATGTATAACTTAATGAATCACAAATAAGGTTGGATCCAAACCCTAACTAGATCTAAAATAAATGATATGTATTCAAAAAAAAAAGTTCTAAAAATCTTAATGTAGGAGTAAATATTAAGGTAAAACACCTAGGATGGTGTAGTAATATTAGGCTCACCAAAATGTATCAAGTTACATAAATCACTTGTAGCAAAAATCAATTAAACAAGCATAGTTAAAGAAAACATCCTAGGAACAAGAGTTGGGACTTATAATTGTACTAAATAAATGCTCAAATTTTTAAATAATAAATAATAGTGATTAGTTCTTAATTTGATGTAGAATCATTCTATTAAGTGTTGGAAACTAATTTCTTATTTTCATAAAAATTTGGACATGTCAATTCGATAAATTAGAATCAATAAAAGAAAATTGTGACTAGCTTAATCCCCAAACAATTCACCTCTAAAGCAATAACATATCACATGCATCCATAATGGGGTTTTTAAAATAAGAAAAATGTGACCTTTTATATTGCTTGGTATTTAGGGGAAAGGAGATCATTTAATTAACGTGGTACATGTAGGTATTGAGGCTTGAGAAGCATGTGCAAAAGGGATGGGGTGTTTATAGGTAGCATTCCATATTGTATATACATCACTTTGTACAGGTTAATTAAAGGAAATTTCATTTGCTATGGTGGTCTTGTTAGGGACATGAAACCATATTTTTCTACACCACATAATTTTATGTTGTGTTAGAGCCTCATAATCTCATGGGTGCCTATTTAATCCCAAATCTTGTGCAATTAAGAAAGGAAACAATGGTCACACCAAGGTCATGTAGAATCAATATAATTCTACCTAAGTTTGTTAAAATAATTTATTGGATACCTTTTTGTATTTCCATGATCCTACCCAAAAGAATCACCAAGTATGTCTAAAACTCTTACATTATAATTTCAATTAACATATAAACTATAATTGAGATAACTATTATTAGAAGGGTTTATTGTTAAAGTTCGTGTGGCAATGGTTTGGGGACTAAGATGTATAAGTGTTTTTAAATCAAAGTTTTTAATAGGATGGCATATATTTCATAGCTCATATAGGTTTTCTATTATAAGCATTTAATGTATGAGGTGGAAATTAAACTAGTTTTGAGTCAAACGTAGGTGTGGGAAATGGCCTTAATTGATAAGGTAGAAATAATAATAGGGTATAAAAATGTAACCAAAAATGGGCACATAGGATACTTGATAAAGATGGAGAGGTATCTTACTTATACTAGTGTATGCAAATAGGTTATCAAAAACATAAATTTGAGGCATAGAAATCAAATTAAAGGTGTTTATTAGTACTTTATAAATGCACATGCTAGATGCTATTGGTTTACTAAGGGAATCCCCCAAGGCTCAAATGTGTAAATGTGGATCTACTCAATGTAACTACAAAATTGATCCCACAATCATAGATTTGAGCATTCTAAGAAAATCTAATATGTGATGATCCTTAATCTTGTAAACTCTATTTCTACAACTACATAAAAACTTGGTAGAGTGGTCAAAAATCAAAACATGATAGGAATAGTATCTCCCTTGTGTTAAACCTCATAAGCATGTAATGTTAACAACTTTGAACAATGATTGAGGATAACAAGCAATCATACAATATGCCTTTACGTTGCTAATGCAATACTAATGTCACTAGATAACTCTTTTTTATTCTCCTCGGTGTATGCAAGGAATGTTTATTCCATGGATTCACTAGATATTTAAATAAATTAGACTTTTAAGGTGTGAGAATAAAAAAAAAAATTGTACTTTGAGTTGGCACTCAATAGTTGGATGGAGGGAAAAGAGTAGGCTGAAAAAATTGAAAATTTAGGGGTCACATCTATCGTATAACTACACATCTATCAGTTTCATTTATACAGCTACAAAACTAACCATAGATGAAGAATGAATGAATATGAGGAGTGGAATTAATCATAAAAGTGTATATAAATAGAAAGAAGTGAGATTTAGATCAAATGTCATCTATTTAATAGATATCGCATCACTTAAACACTTGTCATTATATAAAAGATAACCCAACCAAAAAGAATCCAATGTAGTTTTCACCATTATAATTCTTTTTAACTATTAATTTTTTTAAAGTTCTCACCCCCTCTTGATATGAAAGAGAACATTGCTTATACGTATCTTTCTTCTTTGTAAAATATGTTCTTGCTCTCGTGAGATTGAGCTCAAGAGCCCCTCCCGTGACATAAAGTTATACAGGATTCTCCTCGAAAATATGCTTTTTGCCTTCTTGAAAAGATCATAAGACCCCATTCCCATGAAATAAAGTCATCTCCAGAGGATAATTTGATGGCCTTTTCGACCCGTGACCTTCCATGAATTAGGTTACAGTGCCATATATTACACTTAATTGTGTTCTACTTATCCTTCTGGGACAAAGTAGGTCCTCTGGCAACTGTTGAATTGATGCCCCACAGCATTTCAAAACTTTGTATGATTCCAACCAGTTGTCTTTTACTGATGAACAAACAAAAGCTATACTATGTACTTCAAAGGTGGCAGAGTCACGGGCCACAAGATGCCAATGGAAACTCACAGGCCAAGGTAAGCTTCATCATATCGATATCCCCATTCTCTTATAAAAGCATACTCAAATTGCTCTGCAAGAGCATCACAGGCATATTATAAACATATATGTACTGCTGTAGTACATTTGGTAAGGATGAAGGGAGTTCAGAAGGCTGTTTTCTTGAATGTATTGTTGCTTGTAAGTGTTACAGTAGTGGTGACGAGTGCTTTTATGATATGTGACATAGATACTGAGAACCTGAAGTCTTGCCAGCCTGCAGTAACAAAGCCCCCTGCAGTGCCTGAAGAAAGCTGTTGCAATACTCTCAAAACTGCCAACCTTACATGTTTCTGTGAATTTGGGCGTAATAATCCCACTCTGCTCACCATGATGGGTATTGATCCAGAATTGGCCAGAGCTCTGCCTGCAAAATGCCAGTTGAATGCTCCAGCTGATTGTTAAGAAGACCATCTGGGTAATAAGGCCTTCTGAGGCCCAGTGACTGCAAAATATCTGTGTGCTATCAGTGTCTATTAATGTATAAGAAAATAATAAAAACCCTCCATGGGTTCTATTAAGCTTGGACTCATAAGTATATAAGTCATATGATTTCAGTACTAGGTGGGTTTCAAAATGGACCCATAAGCCAGTACATGTGCTTTCATTATAGAGTGGATTTTACTTTGTTTTGCAGAGATCTATTGAAATATCAAATGGCTTTGACAGTTAAAACCCATTTAACTGTCAAGCTTTGTTATGGGCATGTTGTATTGAAACTTGGTTTTAAGATTTTTACTATAACTCTTGTTAAAGCTTTCACATCTGTTATATCCAGTTCACAGTTCTGGCTTGAGATGTGTATATTTTATGCCAAAATTTCTGCACAGAGGAAATTTATCTTGCTTCATTTGTGTCTCATTAAAACTTTTTTTTTCCATAAAAGTCTAGATAAATCTGCTTTCTTGGCTGGACTTTGGCACTATATATCAATCAGACTTGCCTAAACTAAGGTAAATCTCAAATTATCCAAATCCTTTATCATACAAATATGATGTGTTGTACAGAAATTGATTTTTCAAGAAAATACAAGAAAAAAAGGGAAATTTAAAGATAGAAGCATCCACCCAAAAGCATTCACACATCACACTATCAAACTGTTATGTAAATATCATGTGACTTCACAATTTTTTGACAGAAAATTGTAAGCAGGCTGTCCAATCATCTGAAAGAAAAAAGTATTTCACCATTTCCCTTTGCTTCCCAAAATGGAGGAGCTTACTGAAATTCCTTAGCGTCTTCAGAGGGCTACGTGGAAGACATTTATGTGCATGCACATTAATGACCACAAACGAACCACCTATATGTATAATTTTTACTTCCCCGGGTTTTTGTATGGCTTTGTATCATGGCTGCCAGCAGAAAAAGTTAAAAAGCTTATAACATGAAAGGTGATGCCAAAACTCTGAAGTGGCATTTTACATTGTTGTCTTTTTAAAAAAAATGTTATTGTTCATAAGGTTTTAACTAAATTTAACTGATGATCATACTTTGAGAGACTCAGAGGGCCCTTGATAACTGGCCTTGGCTAGTGATGACCATACTTTGAGGCACACAAGAATTGAGAAGATAATGAGCATTGCTATTTGGAATTATTATATGACTATTTTGTATCATATAGGGGAGGGGGCTTAATAGTGGTGTGGGTACCAATAGTTATCATAGTACATGTACATTTAAAGTCCAATATTTTAAAAGTATGGTACTAGTAGTTATAAGAGAGGACCCAATAGTTAGAACAAAATATGCCCATTACATTCAAAAAGCAACAAATCATATGATGCCATATTGACACACTAAAAAACCTGACTTAATGCACCACTATTGGTCTAACTTTTTTGGGGGTTCTATTATGACCCCTCAACAAAAAGCATGTTGATGACACATTTTTTCTCGGTCTATGTGGGTGAAACGAAATATTTGAATTGTCTATGTCCCTAGCCACTTGGGGATATAATTTTTTAATGTCAATGTTGCATGTTCATTGCTATGTCAACCAATAAAGTTAGGGTGCACCACTATTGGGCCCTCTCCCCTATAGAGATGATAAGTATATATTTTATTTTTATGTTTGTTTTAAAATTTGTTTTATTTATTATTTTAAGAGAATATTTAATTTGACTATTTATAATTATATTGATAAGTAATCTGTTTTTAATATCATATTTTACTATTTTACATCAAATTTTCATAATTCATTTTGATCTAAATCTTGTCTATTTTGAAGAGTAGTGTGTGTTTCTATCTTTAGACTAAACTATGCATGTTAGTTTCCTAGACACTATTGCATGGAGTAGTATCTACAACATTCAAAATCTAATCTTTCCATTTTATAAACCTATTTCTTTAGTCCTCATCCTTATCATTCCCCTTGCACACCCAAATGGTGATGAATAATCAAACATGAATTTTCATTAAAAGGCGTGTATTCAT